>JBBPOD010000473.1:0-18501 GCA_038091255.1 Tylopilus intermedius | reverse complement strand
ATTTAGTCGTTTGCCACGGTCAACATGCCGCCAGCTGAGTCATTTTTCTGGGCCAAAAGGTTTGATGTAGGTCGGACTGACGACACGGTCACCCGACGGCTGGTGAAGCCTCGAAAGTTCACCATGAGAGACAAACGACGAAAACTTCTCAAATCCAAGTCCGGGTTATAACTTGAATGCATGACAAAGGTTGTGAACGCACTGGACGCTTGGTTGCAGGATCAAGATCAAAACTTCAACTCATATGTAGCAACTGGTTATGAGATCGGGATGTCTCTGCTAGATTGGTTGCGAGGCGGTCAACATTAATTGTCCCCTTTTGCAAGAAACTTGTGTTCTGGACGAACTGACACATCGATGAACGAAGGAGAGCAGTGCGGCTTTGTTTGCCCGTAAATATGTACCTTACTATCCGATGCTAGGTTAGAACCCACCAATTTCTACCGACAACGTTACCTACCATGTCGGACGCTCGGTCGCTCCTCAAGGCAAAGCGTCAAGAAATACGCGTTGAACACCCTCTGGCGTCCTATACGTCAAGCGGACAACTACGCTGCAGTGTATGCAATATAAACATCAAACATCCATCTGCATGGGACGGTCACCTAGTGAGCAAAGCGCATCGCACGAACACAGCGCGCGTTAAGGAGGAAGAGAGGAGACGGAAGGAGCTGGAGCTGGACGAAGAGGCCAACCGTCTCAAGCGCCAAGTGCCCGAGGACGACATACACGAGGGTATCGGAAGTACCACCAAAAAGCCAAGAGTCACACCCGCACCTCAGCCTCCATCGAGAGCCACCCTCCCTCCAGATTTCTTCTCTGACCCATCGCGAGCGCCCATCCCACCGTCGTACGACTCGGACGACGACTCGGCAACGGATGCAGCGGCACCTATGTCTACACCGTTCTCTGGGGGCGGAGACACATCCCTTGACCAAGAGTGGCTACAATTCCAACAAACTGTCGTCAATGCTCCAGACACAGCCGGTACCTACGACCGCGCTACGATTGTTGCGGAGCCCGAGCTCGTTTCTGATCCATCCGAGGGCTTCCCTACCCAAGGTGGTCCACCACCTTCTGAGCCCGTGGCCAAAGCAGATGGGGACGAGAGGCGGCGGAAAGAACAGGAGGAACGGGAGTTGATTATGGACCGGCTGATAGACGAGGAGCGCGCACAGGAGGAAGCGGACATGAAGGTTACCGTCATGAAAAACAGGTTGGCAGCATTGCGGAAGAAGCGAGAATCGGCTCGGCCTGCAAAGCCAGACGTGGCGGTTGTGTGAAAGGAACCCATGAACCGAAACCACATACCTGGATGTTTTTACCTGTGAGTAAACGATAGATCCTTGATATGATCGTCGACAGCATACTGATCTCTAATGCTATACAGTAGGGAGCAATTATCGACTGCTGTCGTACGCACACTATCGGTGTCGCATTTACGAACACTCTAGCTGACAGAAGAGAGCGTATCAGTGTCATTCTTGAAATCTGGCGATCAACATCGTAAGGGCGCATTGTGTGGGCCGAACAGGACCCATGATGAAGCGCACGCAAGCAAGTGGATTCCTACATCCATCAGCCTCAATTTGTTATAATTCAATGCAGGATTCAGCTCGGTATCGAAGGATCTCTACGAGTTGCGTTGCCCACTCTCACCGCTGCTCTCCGAGGTCCTCTTCCCCCTTCCGTGTCCCCCAATCGGTCCAATCTACCCCCTGCTTGTGTACCATCATCAATGCGAGCATGAGTGGCAAGTACCACAAGCTGGCGTGAAACAACGATCTTGCTTGTTTCTCCCCGCACGATCGCCAGAATGCCGTGGCAGATCTGACCCAGATGTAATTTGGTAGGAGCGAGGTCAGAGCAAACGTCCATGTCGTGAGACCAGAGAGCGGGACAAGGATCGAACATATTGGTACAAATAGCAAAGCGTGTCGCAGGCTGACCAACGCGTTCTTTTGTGGAGAGAGGACTGACAGCATCTTGTATCCTGCTTGGGCATAAGATGCTCGTACAAGATATGACAAAGAATTGAAGTGAGGGAATTGCCAGCTATAGAGTAGCATGAATAGCGAGAAAGCGCCAAGAGGGTTGTCGATCAAGGCTGCGTTGACAGGGACGTCTGTGAGGAACGGTGGAAGGAAGAATTGGACGGGGTAGTCTGATGTTGGAAACAATTTCCCGCCGCAGGCTGTCCAGCCCATCAAAGGAGGGAGCCCACCGACTACTGCACCAACCCAGGTGTTCAAGATGGTCTTGCGCTTCAAATAGGTATACAGGCCCGCATACAGACATATGTTTGCTGCTCCGATGGTGGCCGTGAGAGGATTCGTCATGGACCACAAAAGCGCAGGGCCAGCGACACCCGTCGCAATAGCGAAACAGGTCGCGTGTAGCGGGCTGATTGCACGCCGCACGAGCGGACGTTGGCGAGTGCGAATCATCTGCGCATCGTACGGGACCTCTTGCAGTTGATTTAGCGTGTTTGCCGACGCTGAGCATAGTGCCGTGCCGAGAGCAGTGGATAGTAGTATCGGTAGTGTGGTAGGCATCGGAGACAGTGCGACTCCGGATGCGGCCGAAAGGACGACCAGGACGGTGAGTCGCGTTTTGGCGAGCTGAGCGTAGATGCTCAAGAGACGCTTCGGCGAAAGGACGGCGCTCGTTCGGTACGCAGGCAGAGGCTCTACCGGTCTGTTCGCCAGGGGGGTGGTGTGTCGCGCGCCCCAGTTTTGATTGTGGAAGAAGTACGAGGCAAAGTCTTTTGCGGTGGGGTTTCTGATACTGTGCTGGTGGAATAACGACGGGAGACGTAGTAAGCGTAGAGTCCTCATGTCTGCCTAAAGATAATCAGACGCCAGGGCGAAGCACTAGAGACGAACTGTGGCTCACAAATTGGTCCAACGAGTGCTTGAGGCGTCGGAGTTTGAACGCATCCTTCCGGGACCCTCCCGCATCCCTCTTGTTTCGGCCAACCGACAGTCTGCGCTGACATGCCTGGCACCCATCTCTTACCTCCCAACCTTCTCAAACTCTTCGCACCTCGCCCACCGCTCCCTTATAAGCGACCAGCCGGAAGAGACATCGATCGTGTACACTCAAAAAATGTCGCCGGCGTGGCCGAAATTCTCGCACGGCTCAAGGAGCAGTCAACCGCAACTCTACTGAGCGGCGAAGGCGACGCAATGGAAGAAGGGGAAGAACCTACTTTTACTCTTGCAGAAGAGACCAAGCGCCAAATCAGACGAGAGGAACGCAAGAAGAAAAAAACCGAAGAGTTCAAAATCGCGAAAGAAACCTGTCAGTGTCTCTTCAGTGGTGACCTGTTTGCTCACTCATAGGATTGTTTCAGACAAGCCCGCAGACGATCCAGAGGCTATTGGAGATCCATACAAGACGCTCTTCATCTCCCGCTTGGTGAGTGCATCTACGCAGCGATTTTGCTCTGTTCTGATCCCGTAAGCGCAGCATAAAACCGCGACTGAGAGTGATCTACGACGCGAATTCGAGTCTTATGGAACCATTGAACGGGTAAGAATAGTTCGAGACAAGAAAAACCGCAGCAGAGGGTATGCCTTTATTGTGTACGAGCGTGAGAGGGATATGAAGGGTATGTCCATTCTCATTTTCATCTGAAGCATCTCCCCTTACACACTTCCAGCTGCTTACAAGGAGTCTGACGGTCTGCATATCATGGGCAAGCGTATTTTAGTTGATGTTGAGCGTGGACGCACTGTACGAGGCTGGAAACCGCGACGACTGGGCGGTGGCCTGGGCGGAAGACCCAAGGCCGTTGAACCTGCACCCGTTGTGAGTGGGAGAGGAGGGGGTGGTGATGAAGGAGGTGGTGGCGGAAGAGGAGGTGGAGGCGGAGGCGGAGGTAGAGGCGGATATAGAGGCCGCGGGTTTGGAGATCGCGGTGGTTTTCGCGGCGGTAGAGGCGGCGGCTTCCGAGGCGGTGGTTTCGGTGATCGCGGAGGGTTTCGTGGAGGCGGGGGAGGATTCCGTGGTGGTCGCGATGATGGTTACAGGTAATGGATATCTGGTTTATCTGGCGCTATGGACATTGTCTAACCTTTCCTAGGGGCCGTGGTGGAGGCGTTGGCTATCAGGGAGGTGGATTTGGTGATGGTCATGCTAATGGATATGGTCCTGCAGGTGGTGGACCTAATGGACCTGGCGGCTACGGTCCTCCGAGTCAAGGTTACGGACCGCCAGGTGGTGGGTATGGTCCTGGAGGTGGCGGCTACAGGGGCGATCTCAAACGAGAAGGACCTGGTGGGTATGATGACAGAGACGCCAAACGACCGCGATACTAGTTGCGGTTGGGTGAGATATATTTCGTTCGTCTTGTTTTCATCGCATTTCGCGTCGGTTCGGATTCGCGGCCTCAAGCTCAAACCTTACGCTAGGTGGGGTATGTAAGTACTGTTACCTCTCTTGTTTCTCTGCTGCCCCAGCGTAAGTATATCAGTATCTTTATTGGGCTTCTAGTTGCCCGCGTATGAGTGTGGAGCTGGAGCTAGACTTGGGTACGACCGCCATCAGTCGTTCCCAGAACCCATTCAAAGTTTCCTTGTCCCAGGGCCTATCGCACCCAGATTCGTATCGGTGGCTTTCCATGAAGTCCACATCCTGTCGAGCAAAAAGATGGGATCTCGCATCAAGTGCTCTCGGCAGGACGTCAAAAAAAAAAAAGCGCCACGTCAGGAACGTCTGTGTCGTTCGTCAGTTGTCGGAGGCCAGGTCCAGCGTCCTGTACAGGTCTACATAGCCAATACCATTACAACTTTGGGCGCCCTCGATTTGTTTGATTATGGGTTGTCCTCGCCGCAGATGACGCCAAACACCTGCGTGGAACGGTGTCCCCCGAGAAATCCGGACAGCTCATCTCGCACAGGCTGTGCAAATTATCACGTATGCATTCCTATCTGGGTTTATAAATTCTGTACTCCGACAGGTCCTCAACGGGAGTTGCTATGCGGTCTCGGAACAAACGGCACTTACGAGGCCACGCTTTTCCGGTCCATGTCAGCGACGTCAGTTCGAGTACGACCAGGCCACATATGTCGGTGGTCTGTGACGCGGTATCCTCCAGCGGTAAGTACCGCCATACTGGTCTCTACTCTGCCACCAGAAGCAGAACTTCATCGACCCATGGCAGAACCTGCTTCCGGTCCCCAACGCTCACGACCAACGAGTGCGGCATCCGGCAAGGTTGAAAAAGAAAAGCGGAAACGTTCACGTGTCACACCCGAACAACTTGTACATTTAGAGCGCTTTTTTGCTATGGATCGAAGCCCAACTGCCGCTCGCAGAAAGGAGATCAGTGACATGCTCGGAATGCAGGAACGTCAGACTCAGATTTGGTTCCAGAACCGGTCGGTACCCACCTCTTTGGAAATTCTTTTCTTACCCCCCCCGCAGACGGGCCAAAGCGAAACTACAAGAAACCAAAAAGGGTCGGGGCGGCAGTGTGGAAACGACACCGGACACGCCACCATCGTTAGTCACTGGGTATGAAGCAGAGTTACACAACCTTCTACTACTACATGAGGATGAACGTGAGTGTTCAGTGCTCATCACGAACATTTGATAACGACTAGGGTTGGTTGCCAGCTGTTACTATCATCCCTTCTACCGAGCTTTCTGTTGGCACGTGGCGTCGAATCGCAACCACCCCTAGAAAACATGACCTCGTGGCATATCTGTCTGACACCAAACGCTGCCTCACGTGGTTCATCCACTCCTCGGGATTCGGATTTAAAATGGAGATCCCATTCGATACCATTGTGAATACTGAATTCACAAATGCTGCCCCAGGATCAGGCCTCGCCTCTTTCTTTCTCTCTCAACCACCCATGTTTTACCTGGAATCATCCCGAGACACCGAACCCGCGCGGCATTGGAAGAAATGTTCAGATTGGACCGAAGACCAGCAAGCTACCAAGGTGTTGAGGCACGACCTCGTAGGATCTGCTGTTCAGCTCGCTCACATACTTCGTCATCTCAACGCACATACGTCGGGGTCTGACATTCGGCTCCATTCACCAACCTACCACCCCCAAGAACAGTCTTCATCTGCCTTAGACATACAACCGCCACCTTTGGCTGCATTCGCTAGCTCTGGGCTTCCGTATCATCCTCAAGATAATGTGGACCTTCATCGGCCCGATCACCTCCCTCTCACGCACAAACATCCCCCTGTCGCTAATCACCAGCTTTCTTTCCCCGACGACTCTCTACACCTTCCTCTCGAACGTTCTACTTCGGGCGTGATTTCCGAACCCGACCTTCCAATTTATCCCCAATACCCCCGGCCTCATAATACCGAAGTCCCTCAGCCGATTTTATATTCGAGCAACTCAGAGGCTAGCCTAACGCACCATGTTTCTCCCTCTTCGCTCCCTGCTAATCGTGGTTCTTCCCAATCCTTCTCTCCCCATAATTCACATCAACGACCTTACACTGCTGGCTCAGCAACCTCGCTTCCTTACGAGAACAGGAGGATCCTCTCTTTTCCTGACCGCTTTCAATCACTCGGGAGTGATGCGGTTACGCCATCCCCACCACTATTGACAACGCCATTCTACCCAGCCGGATCAGCCTCTAATACAAATACAGTAAGCCATTATGTCCCAGCAATACCTGTCATTTCGGGCATGCCTGGCATGTCCCTCTCGGACTCTGATACCTAAGCTGCTATAATAATACCATTAATTCGTATGCAGTAGGAACATTTACGTTTGAGCAACTAAACCCTCAAGTTTCACCGTACATATTCCCAGTTTTTCCACACAGGATTACAATTCCATTCACAATTTAATTGGGCATACCGACTTGCATACTACGTTTTACAGCTCTCTAGTAGTGTCCACAGCACCATACTCACGCGTATCTCAGTAAGCTTTGCATTAGTTCAGCAATAAATATCAGATTATCGCGATACAAGGTTGACCAGAGATGCTTGTGTCTTCTATTGCACGAAAGGAGGTTAATAGCAAGAACCGAACCACCAAAGTGAACATGTTCAGAGTCTGTGACTATAATACACTTTCTCTGCCGTGTTGGTTGGTCCTGTTTGAAAGCGTCCTACTCACGATGTTGACTAGAAATGAAAACCACGGATCAAAAGTGGGGTCGGCAGCGAATAGTACCAACACTCACATGCCTCTAAGTAACGGTCCATGCATCGCGTCAAACACGTCTGAAGAAAGCGAGGTGACCATGCGCCATTCACTCGAGTGGCACGAGAACGCACCTCTTCCGAACTCGACAATGACGTCCCGGGCTTCGGAACGCACTTTGCATAGCATTTCTCAGACGTTTTCTGCGTCGTGTCATGAACTATGTATTCCGGATGCATAGTAAGAACGCGTACGGAAATAAGCTCTTGGGCCGTAGCAAGACTGATTTCTGCACGGATGGCGTTCAAGAGGGCCTCCTTCTGGGCAACCACGTCTACGCGGGAGGCTGTCAGCATTTGCATTGCACGCGGAGGAATGATGCAAGGACATACCTGGCTTGCCATGAACATTGCTAGGAGATGATCTGAAGAAGTCGGTCATGATTCCAGCTAGGTTTAGAGCGAGTGGGGAATTTGGTGAACTTGCAAACTCACAAGAAAATGTTGGCGTCACTTCCCCTTTTAGAAACTCGGGACGTTTCTCCCGACGTTCACTGCATCTTGGTCCTTGTCAGTGATTTAACGCTGTAGATCATGGGCGCTGGTGAATCCACCGCGAACAGTAACGAGGCAGCCCAGAACTCCATACCCGACTATTATGAACTCCTTGGCATCGAAGAGTCTGCAACAGCCGAAGAGATCAAGGTGCGTCTGGAGTCCCATTCATCAACTTGGTAGCAATCTTCTCAACCCCATTGCAGAAAGCGTTCCGGAAACTAGCCCTCATCCACCATCCCGACAAAAACAAGGACGATGTCGAAGGTGCTACGCAGCGCTTCGCGCAGATCCAGCAAGCTTATGAGGTGCGCCATCGGACATGGCTCCTCAGCGCATCAATTTGCTTACCAACATATCCTCTGCGATCAGGTTCTCAGTGACGAGCAGGTATGTTCAATGTCTGTGCTCGTTTACAACGGAGCCTGATGCCGTCGGCCCAAGTAGGAACGGGCTTGGTACGACTCTCACAAAGCATCCCTAACACCAGCGCCAGATGCGGAAGCCGTGTTCGAGGACATTCGAAAGGGAGCTCCCCCTCCACGCGCTCGCGATCGTGGACTAACAGTCCGACATCTGTCTCGCTTCCTCGATGCCACTATATGGACTGGGTTTGATGACGGCCCGGACGTAAGTTTCGCGTTGTATTATCGTCATGATACTTCATGGATGTCTTTTTATCTCCCCTAGGGATTCTTCACTATTTATCGCAACCTGTTCACCAGGCTTGCACAAGAAGAGGCTATGCTGTCCGATATCGAATACCCGCAATTTGGATATCCGGCATGGTCATGGACCTGTCCAACAACACCATCGGAGGCCGTCAAGGATTTCTATAATGCATGGCTTAACTTCTCGACGCTGAAAGAGTTCACATGGATGGATCGTTACAACACGTTAGATGCCCCCGATCGTAGAATACGAAGGTTTGTCGTCCCAGTCTTATGATCTTGCTGGAGTTCACATCGATTCACGTATAGGATGATGGAGAAAGAAAACAAGAAAGCACGCGATGATGCACGAAAGGATTACAACGAAACAGTGAGGGTGTGTGCTTAGCAGTCCTAGCGACCACTAGATCAGCTCCAACCTTATCTTCGACAGTCCCTAGCCATGTTCGTCCGAAAACGTGACCCACGTTACAAAACCCATCTCGCCCATCAAGTACGGCTTAATCAGATGAAGGCCAGTGGCCCTTCCGCACCATCACCCAAGTCCACATCCCGGAAGGCACAAACTAATAACACCTACGTTGAGCAAGAGTGGCAAAAAATCACCACCAAAGATCACCAGCACGACGATCTCGGATGGGCGGCTGCAGAAGGAGAAGATCCGGAAGAGTGGGAATGTGTAGCGTGTGGCAAGTCATTCAAGAGCGAAGCTGCTTGGGACAGTCATGAACGGAGCAAGAAGCATATGAAGGAGTTAGAGAGGTTGAAAAAACAGATGATGAGAGAAAACGAGGAACTTGGATTATCTGACGAAGGTCTGGTGGATGGTGACGAGGTGAATAATGTCGATGAAGAACGGGAGAGCGCAGCACCTGAGCCGCTGCTAAGACCACCTGAACAAGTACAAGGCGACGATTTGGACGCCGGCTCCGTACACCCTTCTGAAACTGTTGACGACCTAGAAGATAGGTTGATATCCCAAGGGTCGCCAAAAAACATGGAGCAACGTCAAGTTGAGCAAGACGAAGATTCAGATACGCAGCCTCCAGGAACGGGATCAGCTTCAGGAGGATTGTCGAAAAGAGAAAGGCGAAAGTTACGAGAGGCGCGCAAGGCGCAAGCCACAGATGCCCAGAAGAGCAAAGCACAGGTCAGCTACTGGTACGTCGTTTGTCGCGAGTCACTTCCTTATTGCCGGTTAGGTTTGCAATGTCTGCAAGGAATCATTCGACAGTCGCACTAAGCTGTTTAGTCATATCCGGGAAACAGGGCATGCACTTGCTCAACCAGATGATAAACCGTCGCAGATTAGAAAGACTAAGAAAGGCAAGAAGTAACACAGCGGAACTAGCACTAGAAAGGACATACCACCTACAATTGTGATCCGATTAATACAACAAATCTAGCCCATTAACTGTGAGACGTCGTCTGGTGGGTACTTTGTTTGCGAGAATGTCAAAAGCCTGGAAGAGTGTCAATCCTCGTTGAGAAATATGTAGTAGGATGGAGTACCGTTTCAGGCTCTGAATGTACTTCCGGCTGACTTCGTCATTGAGAACATGTGCAACTTGATCGGTAGAGATTTTTTCCCGCGCTGAACGTTCGTGAATACTAGAAAAGAGATGTAGAAACTTTCGCGGTAGCGTTAATGAAAAACATACCCAACCATGGTTACACCAATAGGCCACGGCGCATTGCCGATGGACAATCTGAGATATGCATCATTGGCCTTCTGGTACTGGCGTTTCTGCATATAGTGGACAATCTCTGCCATGCGGACCAGCATGTCTGAAGGTAATGACTATTGTTCGCTGAGCATCAATAGGAAATCCATTCGTAGGCATCTAACGTACTCTTGAACGCAGTGTCTTGAAAAGAGGTTTGAGATATTGCGCAGACTGGACTTGCGTCGCGGCTGCCAACTTTCCTTGCGTCGTTTGCTTGACGTGTTCTGCAAGAGATGAGCTTGGCGGAATCGAAGATATCCTGTTGTTCTGACCTGGTCTTTCATCCATAGCTTCTTCCCATTCTTTCAGAGTGCGCTTTAACGCGTAGTAAATAAGCGGATATAGTCTGTCTGGGTCGGTTTTGATCAACTCCAGGTCAAGAACGCCTGTGCTCGGTTCTTCTGCGTCGTCCTTCTTCTTTCCTTTGCTCTTGTTCCTGAGCTCTCGCTCAACGTTTTCAACGTCCTCCAGCGCTTTCTTGAAGTCATTCTGACCACTCTGACGGTCACCCCCCTTTTCTTCAATTAGCTCTAGAGCACGTAGACGCAGCCTTCGGTCTCTATCGGACTCGGCGAACAGTCGGACAGGCTGTCCTTTAGCGCGAAGTCTGCGTATAGTCTCCTCATTTGAGATATTAAAGGATGACTCGGGGATTGGTGAGTCCGAATCTCGGGGTTCAACCGCAGGCGCAAGGGAAGCGGAACGAGATGGTTTCTGCTTCCTTTCATTGAATGACACTGGTACAGCGCGAGATGATAATACTCACATTCACGTCTGCCTTTCCCCTCTCTTTGTCAATACCTTCATCCTTGTGTCGCGTCTCATTCTGTACAACTGGTTGTTGCTCCTGCTTGGCTCTCTGCTCCTCTTCTTGCCTCATCCTCTCGATATCGCCTCGTCGCACGTACTTTGATGGCCGGGAACCGAGATCTGCCTCCACTGTTTTGCGCTTGAGCGCTATTTCGGCCTTGAGCGCGTCCATGGATTACGGAGATATTGGTATTGGAGGTATTCTGACGTAGACGAGCTTGCTTATATAATCCGACAAAGAATCCGTCGCACTCCGAGTTTGATCCCCTTCCACCAACGCGTCGAGCCACCAAGATGTCCGAATCCGCTTCGTCCAGGTGACTTGTTCTCCCCGCGTTCAGGTGATCAGGAACTGAGGTTTTTTAGCAAATATATCCTCCAGACTGTGGGCTTTGACGGTCAGTTGATACCACCATCCGAAATTGCCTTGCTTGACACCCATGGCAGCTCGTTTCCCCAACACCAACCAGACGACACACTGGTATGATACAGTCGTGTAATATTCGCGGGTCCATATGCTCACAAGCCGATATAGCTTCCAAAATTACACCGACTATTTCAAGTGCATCGCTGCCAAGGGTGAAGACTATGCCCCTTGCAAACAATTCAAGAGGGCGTACAACTCTCTGTGTCCGAGTAAGCGCTTTTATTTGCATCTAGCGTCAGCAGTTGTCTCATTTTGCTTATAGATGAATGGGTATGTCGCGAGCATTTGCATTTATATGTCGCCACTGAGTGTCTCCCGCAGATAGCTAGGTTCGATGACCAGAGAGAGAGCGGAACGTTCCCTGCTTCCTTAGAGCCTTGATAGATGTATTCGAATATGTTGCTGCCGCGAAATTATAGAGAACGCTCTTTGCATTAGGATGAGCGCTACACCCTGTCAATGAGCATGGTACATACATAAATGGACTGTCATTGACTTCTCGGTTACCCGTCTTCCACAGTCCGATTCATGATTCGTACAAGCTCACGACGGAACTCGTAGCTCGGCCGCCTTTTGCTCATCTTGTCATTCCCTTGACCCATCATGGACAACGTCAATCTCAATGCCTTCACCGAAAATGCAGCAAGACTTGGGATGCGTATTCAAGAGACATTCAGCGAACACACCCGTGATCTTTCAATAACACGCGGCGGGGCGTCCATCTTTGACATGCCAGATGACAAGGTGAAGAATATCGGGAAACAGCTTGATTCTAGCAGCGACAGGGAGAAGCTTGACGCCATGAAGCGTCTCATAGCCGTGAGTTGAACGCCTTGGACGAATGTCCTCGCTGACGTCCTCACCGTGCAATGCAATAGCTCATATCAAAAGGTCGCAATGTCTCAAATTACTTCCCCCAAGTGGTCAAGAACGTCGCTTCACAGAACCTTGAAGTCAGAAAGCTCGTCTATATTTACCTCTTGCGCTATGCCGAACACGAACCCGATCTCGCCCTGCTCTCGATAAACACCTTCCAAAAGGACCTTGCGGACTCCAGTCCACTTATCCGCGCCATGGCGTTACGTGTTCTGAGTGGCATTAAAGTCCCAATGATATGCGGTCTCGTGGTTCTTGCGATCAAGAAATGTGCCGCGGATCTTAGTCCATACGTTCGCAAGGCAGCTGCTCTCGCAATACCAAAGGCTTTCCAGTGTGTATTCCACTTGCCCGTCCATTCAACTACCCAGTAAACGTCTTGTAGATTAGATGCTGCACAGCAGCCGGCTCTGATAACCGTCATCACTACTCTTCTCCAAGACCGATCTCCCCTCTCAATAGGCAGCGCGGTTGTAGCATTCGAGTCTGTCTGTCCCACTCGACTAGATCTCTTGCATCAGCAATACCGACGCCTGTGCAAAATTTTGATAGATGTGGATGAGTGGGGACAGGTCTATCTCCTCAATCTTCTGCTCAGATATGCTCGCTCAATGTTGCCCAAACCAACTGTCTCGCACAATGGTGAATCCGTGGAAGAAGAAGTTGATGCTGATCTTCAGCTTCTCCTTGTGTCATCGGAGCCACTCTTCCAGTCCAAGAACCCGGCGGTACACGATCCAGTTAATTTCCCCTTGCCATGAGTGATGTTCACGTATCTTTAGGTAGTGCTCGCCGTTGTGCGTGTCTTTTACTATGCTGGCCCTCCTTCATCCACTAGCAAAATCGCGAATCCCTTGCTACGCATTATGCACACATCTCGCGAAGTTGAGCGCGTGGTTCTTGCGTATTTACTGGTTGTCACCCGTGCCCATCCGGTGAGTTTTCGTGTCTGATGTTGGCACACAACTCATTATTCTTTAGCAACTGTTCTCGATGAAATATCAACGATTCCTGGTGCGGACGGACGATCCCTCGCAAGTGAAAAGAGACAAGATCAAAGTAATGTTGAACCTGTGCGACTCGGATAATCACCAAGCGCTCCTTCGCGAGTTCATGGTACGTTTCCGACCCACATTGCTGATCCGCCGATCGGGATCTAATGTACCATTCCCAGGATTGCGCTGAAGATGTGGACGATGCTGTGGTGGGAGATGCGATTCACGCTATTGGTCGATGCGCAAGAGTCATTCCATCGTGTACGCCTCGATGTCTCTCAGCCCTCATGGTCATGATCAAGAGCAAATATGGTACGCCTCTGACTCACCGTATTTTACTCCATGCCAAACAGAATCAGATGTCATTGTCAGCAATGCCGTTTTGGTCTTGAAGGCTCTTATACAGAACCAGCTTCTTGTTGGCTCTTCTACTTCTGCGCCATCGCAGTCACCACTTTCAATAATCTCGCTTCTAGCCCGGCGCATAGACGATATCAAACACCCTCAAGCACGTGCCTGTGTTCTCTGGCTGGTAGGTCAATACGGCGCAGCACCAGGAATGGGTACCGTTGTAGAAGGCGTCGCCGATTGGGCGCCGGACGTCTTGCGGAAAATTTGCAAATCTTTCAGCACAGAGGTAGTTTACTGTCCCTTCCCCTCTTGTCGTCACTCACGAAAAACAACAACTGCATCAGGAATCCCCTGTCAAGCTGCAAGCTCTAACTCTCGCCACCAAACTCTTTCTGTTGTCTCCAACGGACCAGAGGCTGGGCCTGCTTTGTCCTTACGTCCTGTCTCTCGGCAGATATGACCTCAACTACGACGTTCGGGATCGGACGCGTATGCTGAATTCGCTTCTCGTTGGCGTTTCGCCAACAATAAACGGCGGAGAGCAGGAAGAACAAAGTGGTGTCGTACTTCGGCGAGAGCAGGTGATCAAGGTGTTGTTCGATGGAAAGGCTGGTATCATCGAAGAGAGCGAGGAGACGTTTGGTGCGTCGCTTCTCGAAAAAATCTTGGTGCGACTCTCAACTCTTTTTTTCCGGCCAGGTCACCAGCATGTAACGATTGGGACCCTATGCATCGTCACGGGAAAGGCTGCACTCGGCGATAGCATCCTGCCAGAGTGGTTGGAGGGCGGGATTGACCCTATGCTCCGACAGAACGAAGAGGATGCCCTGCCTGTAGCACCACCTCTGCAAGCAATCAGCTCCGCAAGTTCCGCTGCAAGATCGGCAGCTGTCACACCTATCATACTCACACCTACGGGTAGCTCGACGCCCGTTCGCGACGCGAAAGAAAACTGGAGGGATTTGGATAAGTTTTATGCGGGTGATGATGACAAGAAGGATTCTGAAAGTAGTGTTGAAGAAGAGAGTGAAGAGAACTCGGACGATGACGACGGAGCACACAATAGCGAAGAGAGTCAACAGGATGAGAGCACAGATGAGGAAAGTAGTGAGGAGGACAGGCAACCAGAGACAGATAAGAAGGAAGAGTACAAAAGTAAAACGACACCGACTATCGCCCAACAAGTTTAGTCTACAACACGGCACCATCAGGAACTTGGTAATATAATGGCTAGAAAGGTGTTCAATTGGCATTTCGATAGGATGGATATGGGTACGCACGGTGTTAAATACGTGGTAATAGTGCCCATTTACGCCTCCCTCGTGTTCATTACCGTAGTATTCCACTGGGAACCACTACAGAGGGGTAAGCAGGAAAGTATGCGAGGCAAAAAAGAAGACATACATGATGCTCTGGAAGATTTTCCTTCCATGCACGCGAAAGACGCGACTCCTCAGTTTGATTGGTAAGGACAAAGCCATGCTTTGGGAGTACAAATTGTCCAATCTGGAGTTCCGTGTCGGTGACGATGCCACGAGATACTCTCGCGTAGGCTGTGCGATACACGCCTCTGTAGAGGATATACTCGCACCTGTGATAAACGCCTCAATATGCCATCCCTTGCGGGCAACGTATGATTCACGTACCACCTGTCCGAATCGTGTGGATCAATGTCATACACAAGTCCGTCGTTCACGAGGATGTCGTATGGAGCAGCTTTGTCCCATATCAGCATCCGATCAAAGACTAATTCACAAAAGACACGTACGTCTAGGTGCTAGAGGTTTGCTGACGACGTACCCCAGGAACACTACCGGGCGAGGGTATGATGCAGCCATAATGCGTGCCAACTCTATACTTTGTAGCTCTCTATCCAAGGGGTCTTCCTCTGAGAAGCACAAGAGCTAAGTCTTACGATCAAGCATGACCTTGTGGGATAAAGACATACCCTGGCCGTTGTGCGAGACGACAACGGTAATTTCGGTTCCGTAAACATCTAGAACGGCTTCAATGGCCGGGGCAAGCTCGCCGTGAGGCGACGGAAGGAGATGGTGACGAGAATGGACGATAGGGAACTGGGAAGATCTGAGTGAGCCGTACAACTGCCACGTCGAGTACAAGACCTGCCTTGGATAACAGGACTGCTCCCCATGTATGCGAGTTGGGGCCTGGTCCTAGGTCCACATACTTAGGAAGGTAATTAGTTACTTCTCACCTCCCAGAATATAGAACTCACATAACCCAGCTCTTCGGTAATGACGCGAGTCCTAATCAATATGTCATTCTTTCTCTTCCATCTATTCATCCAGTTAACTGTACAACTCACAGGTCGCGATTCCCGTACACCGTCCGCTAGTCGACGCTCACGTCAGCTTCACTCGTAAAACGGTATCATAAGACACTCACATGGAGATCTGTCTCCAACAAGCCGACGACATCGAGCTGCAGATCCCTATCAACAGCCATGTCAGAGTCTTCTCGCGCTGAAGAGCGATAATCACGCACCTGAACACGTCTCGCATGCGGCGCTGACTGTCATGTCCTACATTGTCAATCCCGAAATGAACGGTCCAAATACCAGCGTTGAACGTCCTCGTCCCCTCTTTGTACGGTCTTGGACCCACAGCGGGCCAGCGAAGCAGTGTAACAAGAACAGAGACGAGAGCTAACAGACACAGGATCACGGGAACTTGGATACGCGCGGAACTCGGGATGCGAGGGAAGGAGTTGGATCCGGTGGATGCTCCGAAAGGGAAACGGAATGCAAGTGAGATAGCCGCCATCTGCCCGATAAGGACCCTAGCGAATTGAATATGGTCTGGAACGGTGGACGGAATGAATATGCGAGATACATACAAGTCAGTTCTCTCCCGCAGGTAGGCCCCCCCCGGAACGAAAGCATATGCAACGGTCCACACATTTGCGAGGTAGAACAGAATGGCAGCAAGGAACGCCACAAAGTGCCTCCGGCCCACTTTATCACTTTTCCACGCGGAGGACTGTGATAGGATTGGAGGGAGGACCGACATGCAGAACACTGCAAAATTCAGTCCACCTAAATAACCTGTCCAATCCCGAAAACTGTACATCACGAATGCACTTGCACAACCATAAGCAAACCATAGCGGATGGGTGAGAAATTCATAGGAGACTGAAGTTGGAAGGATGGCAGGGATGGATAGTCCGAGGGCTTGCGCAAGCAAAGTGATAGACCCATGTAAGTGCGGCAGTGGTCCTCTGGGCTGTCCGTCCTGGTATCCGGTCCATGACCAAGCGATGATAGTGCTAGAGTCAGTGAACATGCAATGCAAGGTGAAGAATAGCGATCCCAGTGCGATCGATGAAGCCATCCAACTTCGGGAAATATCCTTTGGCGCATCCTGCGGTCTGCCTGAGCTTCCTTCCTTCACAGGAGGGTCAGATGGGCGGGTGACTAGCTCTAGTATAGCACACAGAGCTATCGCCATTCCGGTCTTGTTGTAACCACCAGTTCCTTCGTTCAGCATCGGCCAGACTGCAACACAAAAATCAATCCATGTGAGTTTTGAGACCAGTCCCCGTACCTGGATTATTCGAATGATTGGCATGCTTTGACAGGGACGACAGCACCAATCCTGCGCCCAAGACTGAAGAATGATTTGAGTAACGTTCATCTTGCCACGGAGGGGAAATAACGTACGGAATCCCTGGTATGTATCGACTCCCGCTGTCCAATCTGCTGCCTGGCTCAGAAGAACGGCGATGTTCCCCACAATGACCGCCCAAAGCCGATCCAAAGGACTATCAATCTTGTACGCAGCCAACCCAATCAGGGAAAGCATCCTTAATGTCACTTTACCCCATCTTGTCAATGCCCACTTGCGGAGAAGTGGTATCCCAAGCAAAGTCGGAGTGAGATAAGTGAACAGTGCTGCTTCCGCGCCAGAGAGCCCGAGCTCCCAGACAGAGAAGTAGAACAACGTCGTAAGCAAAGAGGTCACGATTGACCAAAACAGATACGCTGAATCATCAGGTTCAGTTTACAATTTTGAAGTACGACGATTCACAGTGGGGATCTGGATTCTTTCTGCGGGAAGAGATGAATGTTGTCACTCACACAAGTAAATGTCAGCCATGAAGCTCAACCATGGTCTTAATGGCGAGCTGATCGAGGGAAGTACGAAAGGATGTCTCGCCACAGGAACATCAGACTTAGGTTCTTTTGACGCAGTTATTACTTGACTTTTGACATCAACGGCCGGTGGCAAGACTTTGTCGTTATCGATCGACTCGGACGTCATATCATGAGCCGATGTTAATTCATTGTCGGGAGCCGTAGGCAGAGATCTATTTGTGCGGGAACGTTAGATTGCGATTAGACAATGTGACGCGGGTTGCTATACATGTTTTTATGCTCGATACTGGAATCTAGCGATACACCGACGGCAATCTACGCATAGAATTAGCAAATAGGAGAAGTGCAATCGACATCTGCTTGCCTGCAAGTTACAACGCTTGAAGTCAGCCCCCGAGATGGAGTCATAGAGAACGTCCAAGAAAATGAGCGCCCATTCAAAGAAAGCATATTGCGTGTATGCTATACAAGGAGTGAGTTTAGTCAAATGGAAGAACTATACGAGCGGCTACCTCCAGGTATCCTATGTACTTTATGTTGAACGAAGAAGTACACCAAAGGTATGATTGCCGCAAAAAACCTAGATTGAATGTGAGTCACGATTCGCACTAAACTGCCAGGCTACTAACGCGCCAGCGACGAGTTGCCTGGAAATGTCGAGTTGAAATACGCTCACAGGTGAGGAGTAAGGGCACGAACCGTCTTTTCCTTACTTGTACGAGGCTGGCAGGGGTATTCACGATCCCCCCCAACATCCACGGCACATTGCACACGATATACAATATCATAAGCACGTCATGAGCGTCGTGGTGATCAGTCGACGTGATGTACACCCAGCCTCCACAC
>JBBPOD010000472.1:0-18514 GCA_038091255.1 Tylopilus intermedius | reverse complement strand
CCATTGTATTTGGGATACGTACGTATCAGTTCAAGGTGGAAGAGCTTGCCCAAGAGCGAGGTGTCGCCGCCCGTCTGGCAAGCGCCGTAAGAAGTTGGCCCGAGGATGTTGCATTCTATAAGGGGCGTAGGCGGTACCAGGATATCCTTCTCAACTTTTTGGATGAACGCGCGGAGAATGATGACGTCGTTGGACCTGTCGATGGAATGCTACCGTATCCTTACTAGGCGCGAAGACAGGCGCCAGATACGGCTTGGCAATCATAATCATGTACATGTATGTTTTGATCGCGTGATCACTACGTCATCCTTGTCCTCATTAAATGCCATGTATCTTGTAAAGGGTCTGTCGTGTGGGTCAAAGCTCGACCATCCATGCTTTGTCCAGCCTCGTGGCCTTTGACACGCTTTCATGGTGAATGACAGCAATTGTATTCGGACGGTCCAGGCAATTTACATCGTGGCGCGATCAAAGCATGTGTGGCCACAGATTTCCAGATATGCACGGAACAAAGAAACCAAGAAGCTGTGGTGGCCTACACTGTGCCTTGTCCACTCAAGTTCTTCCAGCCGGTCTATAAGAACCATGGATTGCGTCGATGACGAGCATCGCAAACTCGCTCGAACCACCAACCAACCAAATCTAACTACCAGGATGGTACATTCCACATCGCAATTGTACCCCGTCAACCTTGCCACCTGGGATGACCGTGTTTGGTATGCGCCGGTCTTCTCGCAGAGTCGCCCAGCAGAACTGGACGACCCGTGGCCGTACCATTTCCGAGTAAGTGGCAAATGTTTGGAGTGCTTGATTTCATTACGAATTTGGACTTAGAGGGGGGAAAATGTATGGATCCGTGTCAGTGATGGCACATGGCATCAGGGAAGAGTGGTTTGTCATCCAAAAGGGGGCACGACGAGAAAGTTGGTAAGGGTTGGCCTGCAAAGCATCATTTTTATTAGTCCTGACCGGTGATCACAGAATATTCCAGGCCTTTACTTTTTGGTGGACTTCCGTATGGGATGGTGCAGGGTCCGGAAGTGGCTCGCACCACTCAACGGAGACATCAAACCAGACACTGAACACACGCTTCAGTTATTTACGGAAGCCGGCTATAACCAGTGACCGATGTGACTTGTGATAGGGTCGCCTAGATCCACCCTTTAATGGACTATCACATAATCGAAAATGTACTGGTGTTCAAGTACATTCAGTTGTATCAATACTCAAACTGTAGGACGAACCTTGATATTGTTGCACTGTAATATATATCAATCATGATCGCATAGATGACGAGGTTTACCCCAATGAAAGGAATGATCTAAGGATGTGGCCGTCAGTGCTGCCCCGTGTCTAAGGAGAATCAAGACTGAAGCACCAGAGCCCCGACCAGATTAAATACTATGTACAGTGGTGAAAGCACACAGTATGATAATCTGTCGAGAATATCGGACAATGGGAGGCGAATCATACGAAGGGTATGTATGGGAGTAGACGTACATTGAAATACAAGCCGCTTGATCCAAGGTTTGATTACTGTGACTTTGACTGATCTTCAGCGAACGCACCGGAAGCTTCGTCAAGAGCTTGAAGGTCGTTCATGACCTTCGAGTACTCTAGTAAGTGCAATTTTGCAAACCGGTGTGACACGCTAAGCGGTGGCTGTGCAGTAGTGGAGCGCGAGTGGCTCCTGTCACGGTCTACGCCCTCGTTCGTCGTGTTCATCTTTCACTTGACCTTGCTTCAAAATGACGAAAACATACTTGATGAATAGTTTGGTAGAAAAGGTAACTATTTTATCCATCGCACGCGCACGAACGACTCACTGCTGTATGGGCCTAGATGCAGTCCACCGACCAGGACTTCAGGTTCGTGATCACCCTCTAGACGCGTCAAACATGTGGATTCTCAAGATTTAAAACTTATTCGCAGGTTCATGGGATTGAACGATCTCATGCTGGAGATCAAGCAAGATCCAAATAGTTTCTATGGCGATGAGACCACCGAAAACAAAGTTCTCCGCCAAGTACTGAAACTCGTCGAGGATACAATCTCCGAGGTCAAGAATCAGGCAGTGAAATGGTGTGTGTGATATTCGCGCTTTATTTTCTTTATCATGTTAACGATTGCGTCTTACGACACTCAAGTCTTGGGCAACTTATCAAGATCATCAGGGAGAACCAGATGGAACTCGTCGTGGACAGTCTTATCAACTATTCAGTTGGAAAGGACGAGGAACTACGAGATATCTCCGGGCTTGGTGAGCATCTACATGTTTTACGAGGTGATCGGAGTTGACGCCACCCTAGCCCTGAAGACGATCACTTCTGAATTGCCCCCAGATGGCAAGATCGCAGGTAAAGCATGTGCAAAGCTTACGCCAAAGCTACTTGGACAAGTCTCTAATGTAAGATAAAGCCAACCGAAGCAATATTCTTTCACAAACATTCACTCTAGCCCGACACCCCTCCAGAGACACTACTAGAGACGTTATCAACCCTCTCTATCCTCATCACCCGCTTTCCAGCTCATTTCGTCGACCCTTCCCTGAGTCCCCAGCCACTGACCGCCATCGCACCACTCCTGGCACATCCACGGCCTGCAGTCAGAAAACGCGCTATATCCACTTTGTCTCAATTTGTTCCAGTCGCTCCGCCAGAGTTATTCTCGTCCTTACTTCAAAGCAAGATTTTGCCTTCCCTCGTAGCGAACGCAAATTTGGAACAGCAAAGGACCACCGTGAACCTTGTTGCCGCGATCTTAAGACAGTCCTCGCAGCAGCTCACGCCGTCGCTAGGAGATATCGTGCCGGGCCTGTTACAAGCAGTGAAGCGTGACGATGATGAACTGAGGGAAGGTTGCTTACAGGTAGTGTGTATGCGTCTCAAACTTCGTTGTTTCGCTGACACGATCAAGGCCCTGGAAACATTACTCTTGAGGTCACCCGGAGAAGCCACGCCGTTCGTAGATTCCATGGTACATGTTGGGATTCAATACATCAAGTATGACCCGGTGAGTCGGACTGAGTCCATTTGCGGATCAGCGCCTCATTTCCCCACAGAATTACGCTGGAGAAGATGATGCAGAAGACGAGGAGATGGTAGATGCTGACGATGAGGATGATGAAGGGGAGCTTGATCAGTTCGTCAAAGTTCCGCATCGCCTGTCTCACATACTGACTGTCACCAGCTACTCTGACGACGAAGATACCTCGTACAAGATCCGTCGTTCGGCAACAAAACTACTGTCAGCTATAATTGTCACTCGCCCAGAACTCCTGGCGGCGTTGTACAAAAGCGTTTCACCCGTCCTGATATCGCGATTCAGCGATAGAGAAGAGACCGTCCGCCTGGAAGTATGGGCCACCTACGGCACGCTTCTCAATCAAACGAGCATGTACGGTGGTTTGCCGCAAAGTCTAGAAGGAGATTCTTCTGTACGCGGAAAGAGGAAGCGTGATAGTGAAGAGCCGATGGATGTCGAGGAGACCCCTTACACACTTCTAAGATCTCAGGTTCCTTCGTTGTCGAAGGCACTGCTCGGCCAACTGAAACCACCAAAGACGCCACCGCCGACTGTACAAGCGGGTTTTCAACTCCTCTACGCTCTCCTCGGTGTGCTGCCTGGGTCGCTGGCCAGCCAAGTTGTACCTATTGTGGAAACGTCCAAAACCATCCTCTCCCAGCCGCCCACCACGACAACATCAACACTACATTTGACATGCCTCTCTTTCCTTGCTCTCTTCCTCTCAACGCATGCACCTGCAGTGTTTAGCCCCTCATTACCGACCCTCACGGCCATCCTTCTCAAGTCACTCCGGGAGCGCCACCCTCGAGTCGCATCCGAGGCGTTCCGCGTCTTTTCTGCGCTGCTAAATGCCACACGACCGTTGAAGAACAGCGACTGGCCCGAACGGGTTTACGATGACGCGCTTCTGCGTCTCAGCACGCACGATACGGATGCGGAGGTGCGTGGTTGCGCAGAGGAGTGCATAGCCGACCTATGGGTATGTTCCACGGACATGATGAAGTCCAAAAGTGGCAAGGAGTGGCAGGCGATATGCCGCACCACAGGCAATACCGCCCGGGCGGTCAAGGTTGTCATCAAGGTTGCCCGTGATGTGGAGATTGGGGACCAATGGGTCAACACTTGCTTGGAGTGGATCATGATCCTGCTCAAGAAGAGTGGACGGGGAGGAAAGCCAGAGGTTTTCACTGCCCTGGACACTTTACTGAGAAGGTAAAAATTATTCTGATCCTTATATCTTCCTATGGCTTAGTAAACGATCTCTATGGTAGATATCAATCCGGAATACCTGCCGAGCTCCCACCCTCGCTCATTCCTCAGATCAAGCTTTACGTCGCCACTTCGGATATTTCTTTGCTTTCACAAGCGCTCTCCATTGTTGCTCTTCTTCTAGAATTGTCACCTGCAACCACGTTCCCGGTGGTTGAGAAAGAGCTACTTTCTGATATATATCAGATAGCCCATTCGCCACCCGTTTCTGGTGCGGCTCTCGACTCTCTGCTTGCGTTTTTCTCGGCCTTGGTTCAGGCTGACAGGCAAATTGCGTCGCATGTCATCCCGAACCTCGCCCTCATCGTCGACGGGTCTCCAAAGGCAGAGGCAAATTTGGTCAACGTCGCCAAGTGCATTGGGCAGGTTGTCAGGAGCGCTCAGGGCATCGCTGCAGGGACGATTGCAGAATACTCCAAGATTGTCAAGGTATAGGTTTCTCCTGTCGACACACTTGCCATTCTGAAAGTTTGAATAAATAGAAATCATCGAAAGCCAAGTCGTCCACTGTGGTCCTTAGCTTGCTCATCTTGGGGGAGTTAGGTCGCTTCATGTGAGCATCTGCGTTATCTGATGATGCATCGAACTCATGTCTCTTAGTGATATGTCTATCCAACACGATGTGTTCGATGATGCGATCGAACACTTTTCGGCAGAGGAGGAAGAGATTAGGACAGCAGCTGCCTTCGCTGCAGGTAAGTGTAACATCGTCCCAACCTAAGTGGCGCCCGCTGATGTGTAACAAAGGGAACATTGCCATTGGGAACCTTCATTTGTTTCTCCCCGCCATCCTAAAAGTTGCGGAGCAAAACCCGTCAAAGAGATTACTATCTCTTCACGCTCTCAAAGAGGTCGGTTATAGGGATTCCTTTGTTTTGGTATTCTCTAATGATAACGACTTGTCTCCAGGTTGTAACGCATTGTTCTCATGGACAGTTGGAGCCTGTCGCAGACGCTATCTGGACTCCTCTTTTCCATAGTTCTACTTCAGATTCAGAAGAATCGACGCGAAACGTTGCTGCGGCATGCCTGGGCAAACTCACAACCACGCACCCCTCACGCTACTTGCCCCAGCTCCACGCAGGTATACGGGATGAGAATCCAGCAGTACGAGCGACGGTTGTATCAGCGATTCGATACACGTTCGCTGAAAGTTCGCATGCGTACGACGAACTGCTTTCGCCACTGATCATGGACTTTTTGAGTTTGATGAAGGATACTGACCTTGTGCGTGAAGTTTGCCTCTGAGCTTTTGAACACAACTGATTGTCTGGATTCTCGCAGACTGTTCGTCGCCTCGCGCTCTCCGCGCTCAACTCTGCTGCACGGACAAAACCGCATCTCATTCGAGAACTTCTTCCGACGCTTCTTCCTACCCTTTATGCCGAGACCAAGGTTAACCCTGACCTCATACGGACTGTGCAAATGGGTCCATGGATGCATCAAGTGGACGATGGACTTGACGCACGCAAGACTGCTTGGGAGACGCTTTACACATTGGTGAGCTCATCACGGCTAATGATTCGTTATTGACGACTAACATACCATGGAGCTGGACACGTGCTTGCTTAAGCTCGACTTGCCGACATATCTGACGCATCTCCTTCCTGCGCTTGCAGATCCGTCGGATGAGATCAAGGTGTTATCGCACCTCCTCATCTCCCGGCTTTCTTCCCTGACGATGTGCACACCCCTTCTAATCGCGCGTTTGGACGAGCTGACGCCTGCACTGGAGACGACCATGAAGGGTACACCAGTCACGAAGGACACGGTCAAGCAAGACCTGGAGCGCGCGGCGGAACTCAGGAGGAGCACTATGCGTGCAGTCGCTGCGCTGATGAAGGTGGTGGCCATCGGCAGTGCAGCCGGTGCGTCGGCTACGGGGGGAACCCAGAAGTTTGAGGCGTTCGTGGATGAGGTGAAGAGGAACGAGCAGTGGGGACACGAATTTAGGGAGCTGGTCGGGCAGTGACGTGAGCAGTGTAACGTTTATGTTTTGCAACGACCGGGTGTACCGAATATTGTAACAGCCGAGTCTATGGGCGTTTCCTGAATGGATATTTTGACCCAACGTTCACCGGAAGGACCTTCACTGCGTTATTATATAACTCGAAGGTCGTCCACCGACTCCCTTGGTGCGTGGAAGCGGAACTTGAAGCGGTCCTTCACGATGCGACGAGCACCCATTGATCTTCGTTTCTTCAACAGGGCTACTCATACAACACAAAGACTCTATTCCACGCCTTCTCTGCCTCGGGTGCGCACACGACGTCCCGTTCGAACAACCCTCCTCTTCGCTTCCGTCGTCTCTGGCGGTGCATTGCTTGCTCTGTATGCCGACGCGAGGTCCTGCCCTTCGCCTCCCTTCAAGCTAGCCAAGACCACGTCTGAGCCAGAATGGAACACATCACCCCCTCTCCTGGCGTTGTTCCGCTCTTACCTTGTCTACGGACTCACGTCGTGTGAGCCCATCGTAGACCACGCTCCCATGATACTGGACACGCTGTTCAAGATCCCCCTCGTAGGCACAGTCGCCGAGGGCTTCGTCAGGCGGACGTTCTTTGATCACGTACGTTGAGCGCTGTCTATTGTT
This sequence comes from Tylopilus intermedius, assembly GCA_038091255.1. NCBI lineage: Eukaryota > Fungi > Basidiomycota > Agaricomycetes > Boletales > Boletaceae > Tylopilus > Tylopilus intermedius. The sequence continues at coordinate 11,625 of JBBPOD010000472.1, read as the reverse complement.
TCGTGCCTAACCTGACTCGCTCCTTGTCAGTTCGTTGGCGGAGACACTGCCCGTGCCGCCTTTTCCTTGCTCTCCACCCTCCGGAACCAGAACAAGGGCGCCTTGTTCGCATACAGCGTGGAAGTAGACGAGCACGAGGCTGCCGGTACGGCGCGTCCAACCGACGAAGGTCCAAGCACAGGGAAACCGAACGAGCAACCCATCCACAAGCGTATCGTTGCCGAAATGATCCGGAGCATCGACGTGGCCGCGGACTTTGAGGACGTGTTCGGCACACAAGACGTCGCGGGCAGGCGAACCTGGGTGGCGATAAAACTGGTAGGTCGTCGTCGTGACTCACTTGACCGGTGTGTGTTGACGCCACCGGTGTGTAGACGGCTCTCCTTCCCAATGCGGACGCGTTACGCAATTTGTCTATTCACTTGACGCGCACCCGCCCGGCGTTGAGTCCGCCGGTCCCGTATCCTGGTTCCCCCGAGTCTTCGGATCTCACGTTTCTAAAAGGCCAGATCCCCAAGGATTCACCCTTGACAGCCCAAGATGTGGAGGATCTCAAGGAACTCTGTCATGACTTGAATAGAATCTGCACACGTGCGAAAGGTCGAAGCGTTCGGATTATCCTCGACGCCGAGCACAGGTACCTTGACCATTGTTGTTCGCGCTCATCTACTGACATGACATGTAGCTGGTATCAACCTGCCATCGACGCCTTTGGACATGCATTGATGGAGCGCTTCAACAAACTTCCTGATCGCTCCGGCCTGGCAAGTATATTCGCGTCTGGACGAAGGAACGCTCAGAAGACTGAGCTGCAGCCAGTGGTTTATGTAACATACCAAGCATATCTGCGAAGGTCAGTTCCTGTTCTTGTTCTACTCGCGCTGTAGCTGACCCGTTCCACTCCAGGACGACCGCCCATCTTGCACGCTCACTTGCGCTTGCACGGCAGAACAACTACGCACTCGGCATTAAACTCGTGAGGGGTGCGTATCACCCTCATGAGCTTGCGACGCATGCTGCGGCCGCTTCCTCGAGCGACTCGGACTCTATCTCTATATCGCCGGACCCCTACCCGCCAGTTCATCCGTCTAAACCAGATACGGACGCCTGTTACAACGAGTGTGCCACTCTTCTTGTACGTACCATCGCCGACGATATCAAGTCTGCGGGCCGTGCACCGCGCATTGGTGTTCTCTTTGGCACCCACAACTGGATCTCGTGTGAGTTGATACTCGGGGAGCTGGTCAACAGCGGTCTGGCGCACGACAGCACCGCGAGTACGGATGGATATCGCAAAGGAACAGTGACTATTTCTTCTGGTGTCGCAGAGAGGCTTGCCTTTGGTCAATTGTATGGTACGTTTTGCCGCTATCATCTCTTGGTCGTTCGTCCGCCTCACATTCTTTCATTTTAGGCATGTCAGATTCGCTCACTAACTATCTCGTGGGCCGTATCAAGAGCACCACGCCGTGCGTTATCAAGTACGTTCCCTACGGTGCACTCGTAGAGGTACGTATTCGTCTTTATCCGCAAGCTAGGCGTACCGCACCGGAGCTGACTGTATCGTAGGTAATGCCATACATCTCTCGTCGTGCTATCGAGAACAAGTCCATGCTGGGTAACGGCGGTGCAGTACGGGAGAGGAAGGAGGCCGCAAGGCTCATATGGAAGAGGATGTTTGCTGGCGTTGGGCTATGAATCGTCGGCGATCGGCACTTTGGACACAGAAATCTAGACGTGTCATTGTTCGTCTCCTCTGGGGGATCGGGTTTTCTTTCCCAGGTTTCGGTGGTCATGCACATGGTTGCATGCTTTCACATTTTACGGATGCATTGGTACATCGCTGATAAGGCTATACCTAGACTCTGTTGTGTTTACACGGCTCTCTGTGGCATTTGTCACAGATAATAAATGCTTAACCATTTGCGTTTCTTTATGCGAGCGCGCGTGCAACGGACGACCTCTTATGAGTGGTACGTTCGTCCAACTCAAACGTACGGCCTTCGCACTTTTATCTTTTCGGAATGCCAAAACGTTGTAGCTTATTGGCGGCGAGAATGCGCTGCACCCTTATCTATGCTTATGTGTTCTAGGTGTTTCTCCCATTTTACCCGAAGAAGCGCGGTAAGAACAAGACTAGTTGCAAGCAAGTCCGATATACCTGAAGCTCGACGACGCTCCAACCACGGCGACAGTAATGGTAGAAGATAGGTGCCCTTAATCACAAACCTACGTGAATGAATGGAACTCGCCTCCTCCGGTCCGCTTGTAAGTGGAAACCTCTCTCCGGCCCGGGGTCTCTCATAGTAGTCTCCCCAACTGACCTCGCATCATGATCCCCTCAGCTGCCAGTGGTGTCCGAGTCATGTGCGTGAATCAAGGGGTTCGTGTTCAAGCCCAGTGCGACAAAGGATTGTCTGCAGAAACGAATCCGCCAGTGGAGCATAGACAGCGACTCGCAGGAAGTAGTACAGTAGAAGGGTAGGGACGCGGACCCAACACGCATTAGTACATATCAGCGTGACAAAGCGTGACAGTGATGTCACACAGGGTAATGCTGATCTGATTTTCCTCTTCCTTACCATATCCTACGTCTGTAGCTGCACGAAAATGATGTAGCCACTCTCAAGTTGCCAATGTCAAATCTTGTCCTCGCTATACTCTGAAACCGTCTTCTCAAGGTGTCGGCACAACTCCATCGCTTGAACCCCCGAAATGCATCACACTGCCAGCTCCTTATTATTAGTAGTATCATCTGATTGATTTCTTCTCCCCGCGGCACAGCTGCCTCGTGCCGCACACATTCACAATCTCGTCCTTGCCTTCTCACCTAAAGAAAACAGTCAAACCTCGCGGATCTCGACTCCTTCGGGAGGTTCCAGTATCCCATTGATACTGGATGGAGTGTCAAAGATATTATTTTTTTTGACTGGAGATCATTGTGCAGAACGCAGCGGTTCTTTCTTTCTCGGCTGTCTCGACTCTCGAGCTGAAGCAGATACTTCAGGTAGCGTGGGATTGATCTTGATTGTGAGTCCCAGGCGGCATTTTGGGACACGCCTGTAGCTTTTGAGATAAAACCAATTGAGTAAAAATCAGAGCATGTTCTCAGTGCATGGTGAACTGCTCATACTAGTGATGAGATTTATGGTCACAAAAAGGTAAATCCTGGTAATCTCTGAATCTCCGGTAGTAGTTTATCCGCTTAACGGGCACAGGGGATCATAACCACCGTCATACCCATCATGACGACCTACCTTGGTGAAGGCTGAGCGACTCGAGTTCGTCCTTCGGTGCAATCATGGTTCATGACCAGAATAACCAGGCGGGAATAAAGCTTGTGCCTTGTTCTATTTCAGGCAAAGGCACTGTACTACTACAGGTAAATTCGCCGGGGCCTTACGAACCCACAGCTTCCACGCTCAGGCTTTTGGTTGAAAGCCCCAGTTGCCACACAACCCCGACTTCCTTCCTTGCTTATACCTCGAGCTCGCGATCATGGCGGCGTTGATGGCGGGTGCGTACCAGTATCATTGCCGTGTTTCCTCATATTGACCGTTAGAAAAGGCCATACCCCGCTCAGCGGACCTGACAAAGATACCACAATATGGGCGATGGAGTTCGCAACGCACGGAGGGTTTATCGTTAGCGGCGGCACGCACGCGGTTCGACTATGGAGAACAATGGATGGTCACGAGATGGCCAGAATGGCAGCAGCGAGTGTCAATTGTGTCGCCGTTTCCAGGGATCACTGTCGCATCGCTGCAGGAACGTTCCACGGCGAATTATGGCTGTGGGATGCGAACACATACGATGAAATCTGCCTGCGTTGGGAGAACACTGGGAGCGTCAATGGAGTCGATTTTTCCCCTGACTCGACTCGTCTCAGCTTTGCATCGCAACGATATGGTCTATGCGTCGTGTCGACCTTGAAAGCCGCAACGGGTCATTGGCAAAATGATCCCGCACTCTACCATGACGACTGCAACATGGTAATCGTGGTCAAGTATTCTCCGCATGGTGATCGAATTGCGACAGCCACCTGTCGCTCAGTCCGGCTCTATGACAGCAACGATGGCCAACTGCTATTCAACCTTCCCGTAGCGGTCACTCCCTGGTACAACACCGGTCTCGCCTGGTCCAAAAATCATATCTTTCTCGTGTCGGACAACAATATCAAGCAAATCGATGCATGTACTGGATTAACAACCTCCGAATGGCCAGTTTCCGATGCCAACTACTCCTCCTGCATAGTCCTGTCGCATCATGGAGATCTTATTGCGTACTCCACCGATCGTACGATCACGTTTTGGGACACATCAACGAAAACCCAGCTGGGCTGCATTCACCATACTCGAAACATACGTTCCATTACACTCACGCCGGACGATCGGTCCATCGCAATTGGTGGAGAGGGTGGGATCATCTCCATGAAGCGTCTGTCCAGCATTATCGTAAGTGTTGCACCTATTTCGAATATGACGCATCTGACCCTAATGTGTTGCCGCTTTCTCTCTTCACCCATTGTTCTGCACGCAACTGGTATGCAGGAACCAGATATTCAAATCGACAATGCCACGCTTCATCTGTGGGAGTGCAATCAACTTGCAAACGCAGAAGCGTCATTGACTACTGTAATTACTAACTCTCAAATTCCAAATCACCACCTACATGCATGTCGAGCTCTTATTCGGGCACGATTAGGAAAATGGGACACAGCGATCAATGACGTGAAAGAGGATTCGTATTTCGTGTTTCCTTGTACCACGTTGACACTGACGCTGATTTACACGAAGTCCTTCGAAATTCACTCATCAATCTTTGGCTACATTGCAAAAAGTATAACTCTCGTGGGACAGGGGAAGAAGCTTGAAGGATATCGTGCATGTGATGTCGCCTTCGAATTCACTAATTCGACTCATGTCGGATTTCTTCTTCTGTTCAAGGCGTGTATTCCTCGCACTGTCCTTTGACGATCGTTTGACTTTCTGTTACGCAGGCTATAATCACGTTTATAGCTGGAGATCACGATGACGCAATAGCACGCGTAGACGACCTTATATCTACTATCTCTCTTAACTCCGTATGCCATATGGTTCAGGTGCGTGCTTCATATGTTGCTATACTGTGGATGTCTCAGCTGATATTCGCAGCAGAAGTATATGCAACTCCTCTTGGGAGTCTCACTTCTAGAGAACAACAACTATGAGCAAGCAATACACTCCTTCGAATGTGCACTAGCTAAAGTTAGTCGGAGTGCAGGTCGAACGCTAAAGGTCATCTCTCTGGTAAGCTCATCAACAGTTGGTTTGCAATGTACCTGCACCTCCTTTCAACTCTCAGATATCCGGGTGGAAATTTGGTGCGCTTGACATTACGATTCAACACCACCTTTGCGAAGCTCTTTTTATGGCGGGTCGCAGGACTGATGCAATCAAATCTTTCCTTAAAATGGTGGACATATATGCCGAAGAAGTAACCCAGATGGAATCTATGACGAACTGGGTCTCTGGTAAGCTTGCCCTTATCTACCTGGTCTACACGTGTTCCAAACCCATCCCAGATTTCATGCATAAATGTTTATCCACTGCCGACAACAGTGGTGATTTTCACATCACGTCTGATTCAATGATCTTCCAACAACTCGCACGAGTGTGGGCCAAAGCGACATTGGAATCTCGCTCGTGGAATGATGCGTTGGATATTGCGGTGAATGTGAGTAATTCCTTCTATCTGCTTTCTTACTCATGACGCCATGAAGTTTCTGGTCCCTAGGTCCACGATCTATCGGATCATCTGCCAGCGACTCAGAGCTATCGACCGCATTGCAGATGCAATCAGCTGTTTGCAGCAAATGGTGATCGAGTTGGGAAATGAAACGCAAATGGATGTCGCACATACAGAATGGTTTGCTGGTGAGCAGTTGCGCTACAACTTCGGGTAGAAGATGTGGGATTGATATTCTTCAGGATTCAAGCGTCGCTGTATCCAGAGTTTGAGACGTCTGGGCGATGCAGCAATGAGTGCCGAGCGATACGAAGAGGCCACCACTCACTATTCGGCGGCGCTGTCCCTCAATCCTGTGGCTCCACAGGATATTTATGTCTTGCGAAGCAATGCATATGTAGCAATGGGATCATGGGAGGACGCCATTGAGGACGCAGCTCAGGTACGTCTATTTCTTTCATTTATTGGTCCGATCTCTTCATTCATGATAACTCGGGCTAGGTAATGGCGCTCGATCCATCATCCACATGGAACTACAAGACAACACTAATGGAGTGGGCAAAAGCCGAATTCACAGACGGGCTGCAGTGGAAGAACGCGCTGACCGTTGCTGCTGCTGTATGTGAATTCCTTTCTTGTGGATCCCGTGAAATTAATCTATGGCTTAAAGTTCAAGGTTCCTAGACACACCGTTTACGAAGCAATGTGCGAGTATCTGGAAACGCTTGGCCAGATCATGGATGCGACCGACTGTTTCCATGAAATGGAACGAGAATTGCCACGGGTGATAGCAGGAGAGGGGGGAAAATGGGTTCACAGTGAGAACAAGAGTAAGCACTGCTGAGAAGACTTGGCATAACCAATCGCTGTCAGACTTCAAGTCCCGGTGCTCCTGGAGGCTAGAAGAGCTCGGTGACACCGTGATGAATGCTCAGCAATATGAAGAAGCAATATCACATTATTCAGTTGCTCTGTCACTGAGTCCTGCCTCGACACTAGCCTTGTTCACCAAGCGAAGCAAGGCGTATTCAGCCAAGGCCATGTGGAAGGAAGCTTTAGCTGATTCGAATAGAGTAAGCTTACGAAACTCGCGTAATGGCGGGTAGTTGATGAAGGCCGTCAGGCTATCGCGCTCGATCCATCGTCGCCCTTTGGGTACGAGAGGAAATGTGCAGTGTTACGTGGGGCAGGGCGTTACAAGGACATGTCGGACGCGTACCACACAATGATCTTGAAGATGTTGCATTCATCTGATCCAGCGGTCCGCGGTGAGGGCCATTGCCGCAACTTAAAGCTTCTTTGTTAACCCCCTTTTGCAGAACGTTACAGGCAGTACACCAAGACGAAAGAAACTATTCGAAAAGCTATTCAAGATGTTATTCGTGACCTCCCGCGGGTGCTTATTAACACGACTTCCGGCCGCCTCTGCAACAGATCAGAGCAAATGACCGCATTCGAACGATTACCGATCTTTATGGAACTCGTTTCGTCCATGACCACGAAGATTGATCACAAGCGTATCAGGCAGGAAGTCACAGATTTCTACCGTTATGCCACATTCTCGCACAAGTGGGAAGACCACGAACCTCTGTTTGATAAAGTCATCCACGTTGTGGTGTACGACCTGGACGAGTCTCCTACGCACGACAAACTGCAAATGTTTTGCAAGATCGTGCAGGAAGCCGGGTTCCATTGGGCATGGAGTGATACATGCTGTATCAACAAAGCGGATCACTTTGTGCTCCAAGAAGCACTGGTCGCAATGTTCAAGTGGTATCGGGGCTCTGCGTTGACAGTCATTTTTCTCCGTGGCGTTCGCTCACCGGCCAAGCGTGGTGATTTGGTCGGGAGTATCTGGAACTCTCGGGCATGGACGTTGCAGGAATACCACGCATCCAAGGTGGTCCAATTCTACACAGAGGACTGGAAGCCATACATGAACCTCAACATCCCAAATCACAAAGACTCGCCGTTGATCATTTCGGAGATGGAGGAAGCGACAGGTGTATCGTCGCGGGTCTTGATGGGACTCCAGCCTGGTACAAATGACGTCCGCGAGAAGTTATGCCTGGCTTCGCGACGAGAGACGACCTTTATCGAGGATGCAGCGTACTCCCTACTCGGCATCTTTTCTGTTTCCTTACCAGTCGTCTATGGCGAAGGAGATAGGTCGCTCGGGCGTTTGTTGGCACAGTTGCTCGCAAGCTCCGGAAACACGAACATCCTCGCTTGGACAGGGAAGTCTGGAACCTTCAACAGCTTCCTCCCTGCCGATATCGCGGTGTTTAGCCAGCTTCCGACGGCACACATTCCTCCTGTCAATGAACAAGCCAAAATGGAAACGACGGCGGCCAGATTGTATGCGCTTTCATTCGACCGTGCCCTGATGGTCACGTTATACGACAAACTGAACGAGCTTCCTGTACCATCATTTGCAGGACGACGGATGAAGCTTCCGTGCATCACTTTCAAGCTTGGTCCCTTGGCAATTTCAAGGGACAAGTCGGAATACGTTTTTCGCGCACAAGCAACTGCACTTGGGGTGGTGGTGATCAGGACAGTGGAGAACCTTTCTCGGTCGGGCTCACTTTACCTCATTCACCCTTGGATCGACTTTCTCCTCGACCGTCAGCCTGTCAGAAGCATGATGCAGACGATAGCCGAAGAAGGTGTAGACCATCACTCTTCCTTGACAGGCAACTCCCCGTCGTTCCTAAGGCATTCCAATGCCACGCTGGAGGGAGCGCAGGCACCTGCAGCTGCGCCACCAGCGGATCGGGACCCTGTACGATCCATTTCCCAGCCTTATCGATACTCGACGACGTCATCTCTTTTTCCTCCCTCATCCGTATCATCGACGGAAACGGAAATGCGAGCTCTCCGACTCATTGCTCGATTGAAACAACCATTTGGTGCACTGTTGCTGACACCCGACACTGGAAACGTGGCGGCGTATAGCAGGGTTGCTGCGAGAAGTTTGATCACGGTTCAGCTGGAGGATATCACACCTGCGATATTGAATAGAGTGGTAGATAACGTACGCGTATTGGACGTACTTTAACAGTGGCTGCTGGGACAGATGGTCTTATAGTTTGCTAGTGGTAGTACGGCTGTTTGGTGGTGTCGAATTCAAAAGATTGCTTGCATTTTGAGAGGATGCATCGGATCTAACGTTGTTGAATGTTGGACGTCCCTCTGAGCTGAGCCTGAGAGGCTTGCGCCCGCCCACCGTCTTGCTCATTTATCGCTATGGAACACATTCTCGAATCATAGGCTATTGGGAGTCGTGTTATACACCTGAAGCGCGACCCGGGTACGCTGGTACAGACAGCAAACGCCGAAACAACTATAGACCTACGTGGATGAATGGAATCCAATCGGAGAAAGCCACATCGCGATCTCGAAGACGCCCAGTGGCTTCATGCAGTGCCCGTGCAGCCTCCCGATAATCCGGCCTGGTGCCCTTCCTAAACAAATGTGCATATACGTCCCTCACCACGTCAGGCGCAAGCCTATCGCTGGTAGACCACATTGAGTTAATGACGCCCCCAAAACCTGCGAATAACATCGCTGCCGCGATATTGATCGCTTCGTCGGAGAGGTGCTTTTCACCTGTCCCCGTCTGAGACGCGGAGAGAAAGGCCAGCCCACCGTGGGGTCGTGATAGCGCGATCATGTCGCACAGCTCCAAATGACGTCCACTAGCGGGATAAAAGCCACTGTCCACGCCGTCTTGAATTCCGTGGCAAGCAAAGTGTACCCAGTCTGCCTCTTTCATCAGCTCAAGTACTTCCTCGACCGTTCCACCAGCAGGCCCCAGGATGGTGGTACATGCTGAAGGCGAGTTCCGAATCACCTCTTTGGTGCGTTCTAGCTCGAGGGCGACACCCGGAAGCTGGCCAAGGCCATCCGAAGGGGGCTGACGGACGGTAAGAAGGTGGAGATCACCCCTGGGATGTGCTGGAACGGCGGTGGATGATGGCGAAAGAACGCTGAGAGTAGGGATATATGACGAGATAACGAAATCAAATGCTTTGTGACTAAGTTGGGAATGTTCGATGCCGTACAAGCCAGCCGCATGGATAGGAATAAATGTGAGAGGGCCAGTCGGACACCAAAAAATACGGGATAGATCTCCAGGTGTCTGTTTGGAGACTAGGATGAGTGGGTTAGATGTGAGGTCGGTATCGACACATACCGAAATAGCTAAGGCATCCAACACTGGTTTGACAATGCTTGTCCACAAGGAGGATAAGATGAATTCCCAGTCGATGCCGTCCAGTGGTTTAGATCTACCGTCTCTTGCATGGTGAACGAAACTCTTGAGCATGATCTGGATATCATTGGATCGTTCTAAAGTGAAATTGGGGAGCGGGACATGAATGACATGGTCCAACTTGGCGAGAACGATCAATGCATCACAACGGGTCTTCGCAGCGTTAAGAATAGCCACCGGACCCGAGTGTGCCGAGGTACGGAGACGAGAGATTTCTTTTCGAAGGAGGAATTGCTTAAAGCCTGGCAACCGCCGAATATCCTGGAGCAGTTTATCTCGCTCAATTGCAAGCGAACGTCGCCTATCCGTCGCTCGAGCCGCATGAGGTGCCAAATCTTGAGCATGTTTCGGCAGTGATCTTTCGCGAGTAGTACTAGCACCTACTAACGCAAGAGATACTTCCCGAAATTTACAGGCGTGACCCGGATGAAGAGAGGACAGCTCTTCGTAAGAACTGCGGAGCTCGAACAAACCGCCCAAAACGATCGAGCGCCCTTGCTCGAGCCACTCCACAGTGGTTTCGACATACCCCGCATTCACAGCTGCAGCTGCAGCCTCCCGCACGACATCGTCGGCCTTGGCCAATGCGTCATAACGGTTTGTAAGAGGCAGGCCGATCCAGGCGAGTTGAGGAAGGAGGCTGATGGCGACAGAATATGCGTGCAGAAGGGAGTGATGGTGAACAAGGAGAGCGCTTGATATCCAGTTCCGCGATGCACGAAATCGGGTGTTGACGGGACCCAAGGGGGCTGAGGCAGCGTGGGAGTATGTGGAGATAGCTTGCTCAATGTTGATCGCCTCACCAAGGTGATCAAACCGAGCTCTGTAGCAGTTACCAAGGTTATTAAGACGGTGGGGCTTCCCAGGGTGGCCATGGGGTGTGAGAGAGACAGCTTCTCTGGCTGCCGAAATTGCATGATCGATGCCACTCAACTGCCCGAGGCGCCGGAAGCGGGTGACGAGGCAGGCACTGAGGTTTTGAAGACGGTTCGGCTTTTCAGTATCATCATCAGAGGCGATGTCAACAGCATGCCTGAACGTCGAAATTGCGTCCTCCAGATCCTTCAGTTGCCCATGGCGCTGGAAGCGAGCAAAGGAGGAGGTACCGGAGGAATCGTAGTTCACGATAGTCAAGCCGGGGGAGGATATCCTTATCATGATAGCCACCCTGTCGTAAGCAACACTTGCTAGGGGAACCAGTTTCGTACTTGGAACGTGTCCATGTAACTCCTGCCTGCGTTGCTGCTGTCTCAAGCTTTCGGAGGGAGGGATTAGAAAGACGGGATCTTGTAGATTGTGCTGCAAAATGTGTCAATTGATAGACCAAAGGAAGTGTACAGTAACCGACACTGAGTGCATCTTGGAGCACGTCGTCTGAAGAGTAAGGATTAACTCCAGTCGACGTGGTACGAGACTGATATTCACCTGTAGGAGGGGTTATACTACGTACAGGTGAGTATTAAATGTAAGTAGGAACTATGTAGAAGTGGCTTACCTCCAGTCGACGTGGTACGAGACTGGAGGAAAGTAGAGTGAGCGGTGCGCGTGTCAAACCGCGCGCTGTGTCCGTAAAGGGAAATATATCTCCACGAGGGCTGGATCTCCAACACACCCCCTCAGAC
>JBBPOD010000471.1:0-18515 GCA_038091255.1 Tylopilus intermedius | reverse complement strand
CCGCCCGCCCCCGGGGCGGCCCCCCAATCAGAGAGGGTGCGTAGACAGCACGCAGGACGTCGTCCGGAGGGGGATCCGACTCGACGTCGCCAACAACGAGCTCGCCATCACGATCTGTTCCTCGGATCGAACTCATCACGTGCACATGACCACATTTGACATTCTCTTTCAAACAACGACTATGACATTAAATTCTACTTTACAGGTTCGACGGGTTCGTGGTTGGCCAGGTGCTGTATACGCCAGTCAGCATCACCCCCACGTTCATTTACTCCACAGTCACCTACTATTCCGAGTCAGACCGCTCGTACCCGTGCTTCTTGATAAACGTATCCAGCTGCGATGGTCCTCGTGATCCATACGGGTAGGGCAATGGTTTCGGTGGCGGAACATTCGTCTGCCCATCAATCCAATGCAGGATCGGTGTGAAGATCTGTCCATCTTCGTCAGCCATTACTCGCACGCAACACCACTATTACGCCCACCTTCCATGCCACTTCCAGTTCATCGTCTCTCACAAAGTTAGAATGGTCGCCATTGAGCGCATCTAGGATAAGCGCCTCGTACGCCTCGGGGATCTTTGTGTCCGTGAATCGTCTCTTGTATGTCAAATCCATCTCCGTCGGGATCGCGCGGAACGAGTACCCCGGCGTCTTAGTGTTCAGCTTCAGATACACCGCTTCCGAAGGCTGGATCCGCACCACCAACTCGTTTCGTGGAATGTCCGTAAAGATCCCCTCAGTCACATTTTTGAACTGCACACGAATCTCCACCTTGGCCTCGTTGAGTGCTGCATGCCCACATAAAGTCATCCATCACTTCCTAGCTCATCTGCACTCACCTTTACCAGCTTTCAAGATGAATGGTACCCCATCCCACCTGGGGTTCTTGATCCAGAGTACTGTCGCTGCAAACGTGGGGCAGACAGAGCCCTTGGGCACCGTGTCGTCATCTAGGTATCCCGGCTTCCCATTCGCTCCAACGTATTGCCCCAAAAGCGTGTCCTCTTGCTTGATGGGCGGGATCGCGCGTAACACCTTGACCTATCACACACGTGACAACACCGCCACATGACGTCGGCGGCACACATACCTTTTCGTCCCGGATATCTTCTGCGCTAAACGACACCGGGCGTTCCATCGTCAAGATGCTCAGCACCTGAAGCAAATCTGCACACACGTGGTCAGTGTGAGCGCACCATTCCCACACCTTTTTTGTAACACTCACGATTCTGTAAAATATCTCGAATGATACCAAATTCGTCAAAGTAACCACCACGACCTTCAGTACCAAACGGCTCCTTGAATGTAATCTGGATATTGTCGATGGAATTTCTGTCCCACGCAGCATTCATGGCAACGTTCCCAAATCGTAAGACGAGCAAGTTCTTGACCATCTCCTTGCCCAGATAGTGGTCAATTCGATAGGTCTCATCTTCCTTCCACGATTGCTTGATTGCTGAGAGGAGGGTCCGACATGATTCAAGGTCCTTTCCGAACGGTTTCTCGACGATCATGCGGTTGATGCCACTGCGAGAGTAGCACTGCTCCTTGATGTTCTTTGCGACAGGAATGAAGACGGAAGGTGGGAGCGCAAGGTAGAACAAGCGGTTGACTTCTCGGGTTTTATACGCCTGTTCGATCCCTTGAAGATGTTTTGTCAGGTTGGTGAACGACTCGGCGTCGTCGTAACCACCAGAGACGTAGGTCGACAGCTTCTTAAACTCTTCGAGCTTGGCTGCTATTTCTGCGTTATCTTCCGGGACCTTGATGTAGGAGGTGATACGTTTGTAGTACTCCTCTGTGTCCATTTTCGTGCGGGCATAGCCGACGATGTGGACACCTCTTGGGAGATAACCATATCGGTAGAGAGAAAATAAGGCAGGGTAGGTCTGCAAATGCAGGTGAGGAAGGACATGGGGGGAAGGACGAGAAACAGGAAACCTTCTTCTTTGCGAGGTCGCCAGAAGCGCCAAAGACTGATTACGGATCAGTTGGGAGGATAAAGATAACACTGAGACAGAGGCGCACCTACGATGACAGTGTTATCTCTGAGAGCGTCGCCGCTGCTTTCCATGGACGGGATCGTCCCGGAGCGAGCACGTTGGATGGCCATGGTTGTGAGGGAGGGGGCTGGTTGTACGGTGCCAGATGGGGGAGTTTTATTGGCCAAGCGACGTGAGAGGTATGACCAATGATGAGATCGAGTCTCCGTCAGCGGACAGTTCCTAATCCGGATTCCCACATGTCCGATTCCGACCAAGCCATAAAGCACTTTCAGAACCTCGTCTCCCCCGCATACGCTAATGCAGACCCGACTACCCTCCAGATACGCGCCAGCGCCCTCCTAGCGCGTCTCAAGGCCCTCAACAGATCCGCCAACGCTGCCACCCGCACCCACAAACAGGCAACCGCAGATGCCAGGCAGGACATGGACCAGACTCATCTTGGCCTTCAAAATCTCCTCTATGAGAAACGCCATCTCGAACGCGAGATCGACAAGTGTCGCCAATTTGCGTGCGTGTTCCCCTTCTATCCACGTTCACCGCTCTCAATTTGAACAGCTCCATTTACCAGGACGTTCCCCTGCACTCACTCCCAGACTTCCAGGAACTCGCACCACCGGAGGCCCGGACCCCGGGCGTCCTTGAGAACCCACATCAATTGATGCTCAACCGTCTCAGCTTTGAGCTTGCGGAACGCCAGAGGTAATCTTGTCGCGTCACGAGTCCTATGAACAGCTGCCTTAATCCCGTTATCAGACTGGATCTGCGCCGCAAAGAACTCTTGGTCCAAAAGGAAGAGCTCCTTAAACAGGGCAAGATGAAACTCGCAACCGTGGAAAGCGTCAAACAACAGATAGACACGCTGATGAAGGTGACGCCTTTCTTTCCCCATGGCATTCGTTCACACTCACTTTCCCTTGACTTCTCAGGCCGCCGCAGACATTCAGAAAAAGGTTGATGAGCTCGTCCCTCCATTGGTTTTGTCATCCACCGCCACGACCCCGGCCCCCAGCTAACCGGGTGTGTCGCCACATCATATGCCATCAGCAGATTCGGCTATGGTCGTACCCATGCTTTCTGCTTTCGGCTGTGCACACGTTCTGTCAAGTCAACGAGGCAGGCTCTACTTGTCAAAAAATTCCTAGATAAAGGTACAACAGTGTAGTAGATCCCGAGTGTATGTAGTAGTGGCACAGCGATTGAGAAGAAAAGTAGGCAGATAAATTGTGTTTGAGGAAAGGGGGTATCCTCCTGGACGTTCAATGAATCGCGCCAGGATGTTTCTGGAAACGCGATAGCAGTGTACAAGGAGAAAGGGTGGCGGAGAAACGTGAGTGACACGATGTGTTTCAGGTGCCTATTGTTGCAGATGCTGGACGTCGATATCGCGCGATGCCGGTCTTCAAGAGTCTTCGGCTTCCTCGCTAATGCTGCCAACGTCACTCATTTCCGCATCTTCGTCGTCCTTGCCATTTTCTGTGGCATCGACCGCCTCCTTGGTTGCGAAGCGCTGTACATATTCTGCAAAGAGAGAGAGAGAGACCGGAGTAAGCAGAACCACCCAGCGATCAAATAGACCTACCTTTAACTTTAGCTTCGTACTCCTTTGGATGGCGCATCATCAGTGCCGCTGCCTCCCCATTGAGCGGATCGTTTGGATTTGGGTAGCGGAGCAGCTGCGGCAAAAACACTTCAAAGATATTGATCATATCTTGGCCATAGCTCGGTCACACAACTGTACGCGATAGGCAACGCACACACGCACCGAACATGGGTGACCAAGTCTGGTTGATGACGTCCAAACACACTGAACCGCTCCTGCACGTCGAGTCAGTGAGCGCCCGACGACCCTGGTTGGTGGGGAGCCACTCACAGTTCGTCGATGTTGGGGTGAAAGATCTTGTTCATGAATCCAATACTGGGAGATTTGTAAGGATAATCAGCTTGTAGCTCGACATGTATCTTCCATATTCCGCCTGCGAACGGAGCTGCGAGATGCCATTATTAGCACGGGTCGCTGAAACACGGAAAGACTCACTTTCTGGGGGTCCGTGAAAACGAACATAGAACTCGCGCATGTTATCATTTACCAGGGTGACCTCGTAGTCCGACATCAATCTATAGGAAGTCAAAGTAAGATGAAAGAACGGGTTGAGGGGGTGCAGGCACTTGCAGCTTCATGACATCGGTTTCGATACGGCGCTTTGTCGCGTGTTACGAAAGCGATGTTAGTTCCTTCTGCATAGAAATGAATGGAGGTGTACTTATCATATTAGCTTGCGTTGAGCTGATGTGTACAGGAAGGATGTGGAGCTCAGCAGGCTAAATGACGACTTATCGGCAACCGGAGATTCTTATATGGCGCCGGACCGGAACTTTCCTTTTCCGGTTATGACCGGAGGTACCAACCAACGCCGCACTTGCCCCGCACCACGACAGCAAAATAATTGGTTGTATTCCTTGCCAGAGGATAAAAGCACACATGTACAACAACAGCGCGCGATAAGATACAACAGGTATAGACTCAAAAAAAAAGAACACAATTTCGTCATCCCACTCCACCAGCTGGTGGCACTCCTTCGTTCGGGAACAGCTAGTATCGTAATCATCATATCAGTAGATCAGTAGAAAGCCCACTCTTCCGTGACGCAATAGTCGTCGTAGGGGTTGCAAGGGTAATTCTTTCTGTAGCCAGCCTTGGTACGTCCGTAGGCAGCAGCGTTGCGTTCAGCGGACGGTGCGTTCGCGGCGGGTGCCCTCCGGCCGCCAGCGCCGACCACGTTGCTTTCCGCAGTCCCGCTGCTTGCGGAGAAAAGGTGGCGAGGATTAGACAAATCGAAATCAATACTGGACTGGTTGTATGCTCTCATTGCTAAAAGCAACGCTATCAATCGCCGCCCACAGTCAGACCGATGAGAAATGTGAGTTGAAGAAGCAATATACCAAACCAGAATGCACCCAACGCCGCAATCAAGATAAGTTCTTCCTGGTTCCGCGAAAACGCTCGGCCTTCACCAGAGTGGTGGTGGTTCTTGAAGATCCTGCACAATTGTCCATCAAGCCACCCTCGCCACAAACGAGTTAGGCCTTACAAGAAGACGAGAGCTCCGATAGCTAGAATTGTCACCGATGTCTGCGTCAGGTGGACGACCTCTACAGTTTGAAAGGCTGAGTTAATCATAATTCAGTAAATCAAAGGATAGAGACTTGCGGATGGAGTGAGGCATCATTTTCAGGAGGAAATGTCCCGCTACCAACGCGAGTATCGCTGGTCATGGTTTCCGGTGAACTTGTCGTTCGCGCCAACATCCTTGCCAACACACCTTTTATAACATGCCTGAACGGATGTTCGCCGAACAACGCCATATCGTTCAAAGTTGGAGTAGCAAGGCAAAGGGGTGGGTGGGAACCACACGATAATAAACCGAACTCTTTTTCTGAACTAGGCCACGAGGCATCCAGATTTATTTACGGGTATATTTTGCCAGTCTCGAAACGTAAGCATCGACAGCTACAGAACCGAACAGGAGAGAAATTCTACAACATTACATACATGGGTCATGTCACACTTGTCAACCAAACGAATCCAGAGAATAGGTCAAGGGTTCATGTTATCAATAGGCTGTATGCATTCTAGCAATTACCTCAGGCTATTCCAGGTACTTGGGTGATGACAGGCAGCGCACCGTTAACACCCGGTTGAATGACCACCGAATGTCCAGGCACCTGTTGCACATAATTTGCACCCGGCATGTATGCTGCGGGATATGGGCCATACGGGTAGGGCCTGTGGGCCATTGCTTCCCCAGGGTAGGATGGCCATTGACCAAACCAACCGAGCTGTGAAGTATGTTCCCGCCACGCATAAACGCTACAGCGCAATGTCAGCCAACGCGAACCTGGCAATGAGGTCAAAATCAAAGTACCGGCCAAGAGCGACTGCGCGCGTTGTGAGGGTTATCAGTATAAGGAAAAACATCGCAACTGTGGTGAATTGCCAATCAGAACATAGCCAAACGAACACTGGTATACGTACATATCACGAATAGTGCCCAAGAAACAGCTTCTATCGCTTTCATTTCATAACAATAAGTCTCCGCAGACACTAGGATTCCATTGCAATGAATTTCCGTAAGCACGTACAACAGCCAATGACTTACTCGATCCACCCCTCGTTGGTTGCTGTTCACCAGATAATCCATAACACTGAACATAGCCAATGAGATCACTGTAATGTCTTTGTCAGATCCGTGTGGAGCCATCCGCGGGGTGGCAGGCTTACGCAGACCAAGCACCCATAGCTATTCAAATAGAAATGAGCACCCCGAGAACGTAGCAACAAAAATATGCTCACCTAACCACATGACACCAAGAATAAAGTGCATGGTGACCTCAACGACTGGCTGCGCGAACTGTAACCTGCGCATGGCTCGAACGAGGCAGGTACAACCGGACGAGGACACTCACAGAAAAAGAAATACAAGGATCGTCGCTGATGGCACGACAAGAGAGAAAATCGTAAAGTCATCTGGTAGGATGGATGTCTCGAGGCTTGGGAAACCGACAAGAGTGAGCTCACGATTGATGGTTGGCAAGAAAAGGCTCGCGAAATTCGCCGCCAAGCCAAGCACAACTGCAGCGAGGCTGAACGCGAATACTGGTCGCTGATGTAAATCTCTAGAACCGCAAGGCAATGCGCCACAGCACATACCATAGCCTAACATCCTCATATTAGCGAAAAGAACAGTCATCTTTGTGGAGTCGTTCGAGAGGATCGGTCGTTTACGGCCACAGGGTTAAATCGTCAAGGGCCCAGGGAGAAACCTGGGAATCGTTCGAGGGTTCGTCATATTTGGACGGCGGTCGAAGCAGGTCCAGCGGAGTTTCAACGGACAACACACGAGGCTGCCATAAAGTAGAAAAGTTCATCAATTCTTACACTCTAGGTTACAGCAGATTCCAACGCCAACTACGGGTAGCATACATAACACTTTTACCATCCCAAAACAAAAGAGTGCCACAAGATCGGTCTAGCCGAGATATCCGCAAGATTTGGGAGATAAACATCTAGTTCATTTCCGTCACCGCCGGGGTGATGCGTTCCTCTTGTAGTGGTCTACAGTGTGTGCACGGGCGGGAGCCTTGTGCACAGGCGATGTCCAGTTAGGATTGCGTGAGTCATTCCGTCCCGAGGCATTTCTCCAAAGCCCAGGCTCGGCTTTCTCACTAGCGTAGGCCCTGCCTCTGGAACGAGTGCTAACGGGTGCAGGAAGCTTCGACATATTCGATCTAGGACCGAACCAAGGATAGACTGTGGCCGGGATGAACCATACATTGCGATTCACTCGGTAATAGTGCTTCAAGGCCATTCCAAGGAGGAAAAGAAGGAATCCCCATACTATGACAAGGTCAGAGACAAGTAGAACCTATGAAATGAAGTACGCGCCTAGGATAACATTGAATAGCGAGAATGCCTCAAGAACGCGATACTGCGCTTGGTATGTTTCTGTAGTGACTAGCATGTCTGGTTGGTACTTGCATGTTATCAGAGGAAGGGCGAAGGACGTACATCCGGCTACGTCGACAGCTTGTGAGCTGTCTTCTGACGAGAAGCATTCGACATCCGCATTCTCCGAGTCGGAGCCAGCCAGAAATGCACCAAGGGCTGCGTCTGCTTGAGGACGCAACAGAGCACAGGAGGTTGAGACGCACCAAGCCAAAAGGTTCCCAATAAACCCAAACATCCTAGCTCTATTCTAGTGGAGATAGGGTTGCGGTTTCCGAGAGCGCTGCAAGCGAGACTGAAAGAAATCAAGATATACACAGTAGACTTGGAGGATACGGATTGCTTACAGTAGAAGAAGGATCAGCAGGCTCACGCTGCAAACGAATATTGCGAATGGGACAAATCGAGCTGAGTGGAGGCTAAGCGCTGAGTGACGACAGATCATTGGGTAAACAAACACACATACTTAGATCCGTAATGATGAACATGTTCTGAAAGTGAGCTGCGATGGCCAGACATATTATGGTCCACGCCAAAGCGACGGCTAAGGATTTTCAATTAAATCAGTATGGCAACTTTTTACAGCCCATGACTATCGAGACTTGCCATAGAGGCTCGCTCTAACGATATTAAACTTGGAGGGCATCGTTGGCCGTGTAAAGACGGACGAGAGTGAGAATGTGGAGAGTCGTTTGCGACGAGACGGCTGGCGTGCGCGCAAGGCTTGTTGCGGGGAGGGAGGGGTGGTACGAGAGGGATGATATTGGCGGTTCAAGGGAGTGGTGTGCGATGGCCTCATCGCTGAGTAGGATCTATTTGTAGAGGGCACGCGGCACGGGGGTGGTGGAAGATCTCACCAAAGCGGCGTGGTGCGCACGCGGCGTCGTGTACGAGCAAGCAAAAAGCGACTGAGCGGGTCTGAGCGGGTGCACGAGTTTTCAGCCGCGGCCCGCTCAAAAAGAGCACACGGATCCAAACGAAGCTGTGCCTTTCACGCCGGAAAATTTGGAAACGTTTCATCGTGTCGGATGTGATCAAATCATCGAACGCCTCGAGGCAAACATGTGCTAACCATAAAGGGAAATATCGGCTACAAACACTCCGCCGGGTCTCCTACTACTACCCTCCTTCTAAGCCATTCCGGGTACAGTCCATTCTGGCAGGAATGCATATGGCATGGAAGCGCAATATTGTGCATACACGGCGCTTTCTTGTTCCGGTCCAAGGCGCCTTGGGTTCGATTTGTTGTCTCAAGATGCCCCAGAACCGCGGAAACAGAACACAATGCGGACTTTGCAACACGTGGTCGCCCACTAGAGTCGATGTCATCCCATGACACATCCCCAAGTGGTGGTTATAGGTGTATGTAGGTGCTCCAGTCAGAGTGACCAACCGCCATGACAGAAATAGCCCACTCATGCAACGATCGGAAATGTCAAGGTACGAGAACCCTCGATACCCCTTTCGTGACCAGCTTTTGCGCCTTGAAAGAAACCGACTAATTCACTGCCTTCACTTTATTTCAGACTGTGTTACTCGACCGAGTCGCAACATGCGACCGCCCTGAGCCGGGGCATCCGGCCTATGATATGAGCTTACCAAAGTCAAATCCTGGTTGTCGATACTGCACGCAGAGCCAACGTGATTTTGAACTTTAGATGCTCGTTGACGCATCGCCGCGGCGCTAAGTTTGAATCTGGAAACAAAGCCATTCCCTGCGCAAATGAGGTACCCAACACTGTAGCCAACGTCCGGCGAGTGCGACGATTCCAAAGTAGTACACATTGATTTGGACATTGACAGTTGGAACCATTTGCTTCAAGTTGTCGTTCCTCACAAACTTGAAGCGACCGGACAAAAGCCAGATTGGCAGACGAGAGCCACACGTCCCTTGGACACCTAAGGTTTCACTGAGCTGACATGGGGGATTTCAAGCTGTTCTGTTCGGCCTGAGATCCACTTCAGGGTCAGCGCTGCCGTGTCTTTGATCAATATATGCTGTGGCAGCCAGTCCCCCGCAAATGGCCACCCAGCCTGAGTGATTTCGTTTCGTGGCCATGCTGTTCAACTCGCTCTCAGCATTGTGTTCTTCATCTTGTGACTTCGTCTAGCCAGTCCACGAGTGCGGCTAAACAGTGTATGACTTTGTCCTGGTGCCTGCAGCGTAGGTGTAAGTGCTTCGCAGTGGTCTTTGCCAGATGAAATGCTGGACGGGAACTGACATAGACCCGGAAGCTGAACCTTTGAGTTTCATGTGTCACATGAGATCACAATTGATTGACTAGATTGTTGTCGATTCGGAAAGGCCACTTAGTGCCAACTCCAAACATAGGGCCAGTGTGACTAGATACAAACCAAAAGTAAGATCTGTATTGAGAAAGTATTCAAATTGCTGGGTATCCATGACAGATGTCATTCACAATTCCCCACCAGGTCCTTTATTAGGTCATGCACTCCAAACTCATATTCAAGCTAATTGCAATGATCAGCATGCCATGCTCATTCATATAACATGTTTTACCTCAAACTTCCTCTGTAGATCTTCTTGGGCAGCAGAGGAGTTGAAAATAGTGTCAATTTCCTCCAAGGAGATATTTGCTGTCTCAGGGACAACATGGCTTGACCACAGAAAGGCTGCAAAGCAGGCACAGGCAAAGGTCATGAATGTGGCACTATACAAGGATGGAAATATTGGTCATAAAATTTAAAGAGGCAAGAAAGGACATACCTTGCTGAGATTACCACCATTGGAGGTGTGACAAGACCAATGAGAACTTTAACAAACTATCAATATCCTGACTAGACTGACTCTCAAGACAAGGAATCAGAACATACAGTTATTGATCCAGTTTGAAGCTGTTGACAGAGAAACACCTTTACTTCGAATTGACAGTGGGAAGACTTCATTTGGGAGAACCCATCCAACTGGACCAAAGCTCATTCCATATGCTGCAGTGAAAGTATAGATGCATCTGTTGTTCGAGTTATCAGAGTTACAATAAGAGACACAATAAATGCCATAAACATACATTATGGCCAGCCATGCAGCAGCAGGGTGTGAGGGCCAATCATCTTCATATAGAAAAATCTAACATGGCATCTTCATTCAGTACTGATCAGGGAACAAAATAAGCACTTCACATTACCAAAATTGCAATCAAACAATGTGAGATCGTCATGGCAGCACTGCCCCCTGAGAAGCACCCAGTGAGTTAAATCAGAAGAACACTGTGTTTGCTACCTTTCAGAAGGGGCTTGCGTCCTGCAAATGATAAGTCAAAGAGTCAGTTTGATGGAGATGGTAGATACTTGCCCCATTGATCCAGGTAAAATATCGCGGGTATAACCGAAATAGCCTGGACTATCCCAATGCCACCAGCAACAACAAGCGTTACCCTCTCTCCGACCAGCCCAATATTTCTCAATAGGATTGGACCGTAGTAAAGTAAGGCGTTGATCCCACTCCATTCTAATGCTGCATGAACATCATTTCAAAGAACGAGGATAACCACACACGTTGGAAGAACATCATCATCACACCAATTAGTGTGCGAGCACGATACCTTGAGTGAAATAATTCACTCCAGCCGCTCATGATCCCGCCGTTGTCCTTGGATCTCGCGCCGTGTGGAACAAGAGCAGCATTGACTCGAATTTCCAGTAATTCCAGCTAAGGATAACTTGTCAATTTAGCTTAACTTAAAGGTTCTGAGGTACCTGGATGAGTGGGTCATGAGTGGCTTCTTCGAGTGTTCGAAGGCGGAGCCTCGCCAGAGAATGCAACGCATCGTCCAGGCGTCCACCTAAAACGAGAAAACGCGGAGACGGTGGGAGGAGGAAACATCCTAAACAGAGTAATATGCCAGGCAAAATTTGGAGAGCAAGAGGGATTCTCCAAGATGCGGAGCCGGAAACTGCATCCCGGATAGATCAGACTATGAAAGATATCATAATATGGACTCACTGTTACGCGTAAGAAATCCGGTCCAGAAACCGAAGACGACCCCGAGGACGATAGCAAGTTGCTCGATAGCTAGAAGCGATCCCCGCAGCTCAGGGGGACTGATCTCAGCCATGTAAAGCGGTGACAACATGCTTCCTGGAGTCAGCATCGGGGAAGCCAAAGAAGCCTGGGTAATGACCTTAGTGCTCCAACACCAAATCCACCAATCGCTCTTCCGATCATCAAATCGTTGAG
Organism: Tylopilus intermedius; assembly: GCA_038091255.1. Taxonomy (NCBI): domain Eukaryota; kingdom Fungi; phylum Basidiomycota; class Agaricomycetes; order Boletales; family Boletaceae; genus Tylopilus; species Tylopilus intermedius. Next base: position 6,806 of record JBBPOD010000471.1, on the reverse strand, counting down.
GTTACGAGCACCAGACTGCAATGCGGAGCCAAAGCAAAATATGGCTTAGGGGCTTTATTGAGTAAAGAGAAAACCTTGAGTTGACACACGACCCACCCGAAGCTAGAAAGATAGAATGCCGCCTTGAATACCTATCCGCGAGAATTCCTGACAAAAGAGCACCGAACAGAGCACCAAGTTCCAGAACCGCGGCTGCAATGAACACCAATTCATGGGCCGCGAGCACGCCGAGCAGGCAAGAACGTACTCATCAAGCCCCTTTCCCAAGGTCCTACTGGCCACCGAGCCAAGAAGTCTCTCATGACCAAGATATTAGCAATGACACCCTGGTCGTATCCAAAAGACAGACCGCCTATGGATGCGAATAGTGCACAGCCAGCGGCATAGTGATTGCGCAGAAGACCCGTGATTCCAGGTGGACCGTAACAGTACAAATATGCGTCGCCTGCAGCGTGAATGGACAGCGAACCGCCGTGTGGAGTTTTCAGCACGACTCCACGCTGCCGTTTCAGTAAGGATCGGAATGTTGAGCTGTCCTCCATGTCGACGCGTTCGTCCATCGCTAGAGGTTCGTACCCCTCGGCCATCGTCTATTAACGTTATACACTTGAACGGAAGACAATGACATAGAACTTACCGTGTCAACGTGAGTGTGCAGCGTTTCCCGCTTTGCTCGCTAGCTGGGCTTGTCGGTAACTCAGGGTCCGAGTGGAGGATGCAGTTGGTACACGTGAGAGTAGTCCAACTCAGACTTCTGTACGCTTCGGCTTGCCACACGACCACGAGTACGCATACACCCAACAAATTTTCATTCGATATTCAGCATCGTGACGTAGTCGCATCATTACAGCTCGATCACACTAGACGCTTTGATTTGAAGGATTTGGTTAAAATGGTCGGAGCAAACTACATGGGCGGGAAAAGGTCTGATTCTCGCCAAGACTCCTATCAGACATTCTGACATGTAGGACACATTTACTAGAAGCACCGCACGGGCTAAGTCAAAGGACATCGTTGGACGCGCACAAAGGCGCCACTTCGGAAAACAGCGTCTTGCCTCTGCTTTATGTGCAACGCAAGAAAACCGCGTTCGTCCAGGTCCCTCGACGTCTTCATCTGGTCTACCAGAGATCACACTCGCGCATGCGCGTCACCATGCTAATGACTCTGGCGCTGCCTTCTCTCGACATGTCTTCAGCGGAGACCGGTTATACTCACCAACGTCGTCGGGCGATACGACGCGCAATAAACCGTCCAAAGCCCTTGGTGCCCTCGACACTTTGGATCGTGTGTATGGCTCCATCCTCGTTTACTATTGATTGATACATCTATTTCCCTAAGAAGACACGTCCATGCGCGCTGCTATTAAATGCATTCTTCAACAACCAAATCTCGTAGGGATAAGTACGACGGATCATAAGGGTACTGCCTATATGCAGCCCCCCCGGTTGGCCGGGCGACCAACGGATGCTCACCTTCACTCAAAGGTACAATGTTGAAAGCCATCGTCGATGGTAATACTCATTCTGGTTTACAGGACTCGCATTCTGAGACGATATCAAAACGTGTTTTCGACCCCTGTGTGGGACAATCTCAAGTCGATAGACACCAACCTGCTGCAGTTAACCCAAATACGAAATTTAGTTCCACTCCTTCACCGCCCGCTTCTCTTTTGAGAACCTGGGATACGACATCCATGAATCCCTTCGACGATACAGAATACGCAGGGGCACGATTGTTCATCGAAGTCAGTCATACAGAAACTCAAGATGGATGGCCCGATACAAGTCTGGATGTGCCAGTGGCTCCTCGGTTACCTCGTTCATCCCCCTTCTCCTCCAGTTCTCAGTCGTCAGACAACTCAATTCTCGGCCTTGACACCTCACCTCGGGCATTAATTCATCTCGGACGATTCGACGACCTTTCCGAGGAAGATGTCGATTTTGTTGACGCGTCACCGTTACGTTCTTTTCATCAGCCAACATTCCGTCAGCCATCACGGAGCCATCCTATCCACCAAGGCTCAGCCGAGTCGGACGAAGCACGACTCACAAGTCCATCGCTCATTAGCTTGACTGAAAACAGAATCGAGGCCGAACAATCCTGCACATGTTATAATGATGACCGTACAGTTTCCTCAACCAGAGACGACTCCCGGCACTCATCGCTGGCTGGGTCTGGATTCAACTCCATTCGGAATATGACGAATCAAGAAGTCACTGAAGACGACGCACCAAGCGGTATCCCGATCGATTTCTTATCCGATCCTCATCCATGGGAAACGATCGGAAGAATTTTGAACCTCAACCCTCCCGGAGCATGTGCAGCGCAGTCAGCAACAACCCACTTCACAAAGTCAAAGGACAAGGAAGGTGTGGGCTACGTGTCGCCTGAGAAGTTAGGCACTTGTTATGCACGTTCTCCCGACGCGGCTTCTTTTGCAACGAGAATCGATGACATGTCAATGGACGATACTCACGGAGTATCCGACGCGGACCCTCCCACTTTGGACTCGGAGGTACCGATTGTGGATAATCGCACGACAATCGACGCTGGTACTCTGAATCCGCCGTACACCTATAGCTTCACTAGGCCGCTACGTGACGCGAGGCTTCCTTTCATCCCTCAGGCTGAACTTCACCCTTATATCCACGTGCTCACGCAAGCTCAGGCTCCTTCGATTCCGGTGGTCTATTGCACCCAGAACGAACATACCCGATTCTCGGCCCCACATGTTGGAACAACTGCGGTTGAGCCAGATATCGACGTGACGTTCGACGGACCTTGTCTATTTGGTGATTCTGACTTGGAGGAAGACGAATGAGGAAACGGTGCGCTTTGACCATGCCTATGTCTGCTCTGCCTTTTGTCTTCTCAGCCTTCATGCGTACCGTAATTATTTACCTGCACGCTCTCTGGGTGCGGAAAATGATTAATGATTACTTACCTCACAATCCTCCATTCCGAGGCTGTGCCACTGTGCCGGCACCGACACCCTGGTGGTGGTGTTACCCGCAAGACCTTTCTGATGTGACTCCCCAAGGTTCCAAGTCAATCATGCCGAAGTTTACGTCCAGTCGTCCAATGGCTCGATGGAGCAATGATCTATGTTTGTGCTACATTGGATATGCGTGTGACCATATTAATAGATGCTATGCCTGACTACTTCTGGTTGGAAAGCATGCTCAAACATGCGCGCGTGCGCCCTATCAACACCAACGTCGTGTCAGGCAACTTGTGGTTGATGTACGCCATCCGGCACACAAGATATCGACATCTGGTGTGGTTTACCGCTGCCTCCTGAATATACACCCATTTTGGTTCGCACTGGCAAGCGCAGTTGTAGTTCACTGCAAGCTCACCGACTTTTGTGTATTACCAGATGGTACCTCGATCCCCGTTCCTGGCTCGAATCCGTCGGGCGTTCCGTCATACCGCGTGAAACCAAAACACGCCAGGCACATGTTGTGTCATGGCACTCTGAGGTAAGCCTTCCGAGTCATTCGCGCCGCACAGCCAAAGTGATTCCCGTCGACCATGCATGAAAATACTTAGCTTGGATCACTCGAAATGGTCATCAGTACAATAATACCGATTTGCTGTGGTCCCATTTTGCACCGCATGAGCGCAGGTATTTAGGTCGGCGCTGCGGAGTCGACTAGCTGTCCTTCTAGTCACGCTGATCTCATCTCAGATCACTGACAAAGTATAGAGTTGCTATTTGAATGCCCCGCAAATCAAGTTTACTGGCATCTTGCTTCGTATAGTCAGCTATCCTCGTGATGTCACTCACACTCTTGGCATATACCACCGAAGCTATTTCTAACGAGGTTTAAATATCATGGTTCTAATAAAGGTAAGCAGGCTTTCAGAGGTTGCTTTATTGTGAATCAAAAAGGGTGTTCTTTGTAGCGAACATGTGGAAGCATTTCATTCCGGCTGCATCCTGGCAGCAGCCATGATCACAGGTCTGGGTGATAAGCATAGGAATTCTGTTCTGTTCGAATTGGGCTTTAGCGATCAGAAGATATACCTCAGTCGGGCGACATGTGCTATACGGAGTGTGTGAGTGTGTGAATGGTGCCGAGTCCAGTTTACTCACACGAGACCGCAGTCCGTGTTACGATTTCAACGTACATAAAATGATCTTTTATCATGACCATGTGAGGAAAGATTTATGGCGTCGGCGGAGACGGACAGCGCCTGTCATTTTGGATCGGAGAGTCAACTTTGATTGTCATCCAAGACATTGTTCAAGACATTGATCGCAGACAGGCCGGACCTGACAGCACGTGAGTGGAGCTCAGGCCTATGAGCACGCGTGGTTGACGTCTGACATCGGGAGCATGTCGCGGACACGGATCACCGATGGTGGGCGGGGACGGGAGGGAGGCGATGCCCGAGGCATTGCGGCGGCGATGATTCGGGGGAGGAGCGGCGGAGGATACAGCATTGGAAGAGAGGAAGCGGTTCCGGGAGAGGTATGTGTGGGAGATAAAATAAAATAAATAATAAAATAATAAAAAAAAGGAAGGGGGAAGAAGGGAGAAATAATTAATCGTTGCCTTGACCACGACGGTATACTCTTGTCGCTGCGATCTCGTTACAGCTACGACCAACTTGCCGTGCTCGCTCATCCTTGTACCACGCGCGCGCGCTCTTGTTTGTCTCTTTCTCCCACCTCGGCCTTGGGCTCGTCTTTACTCGCTTCCCTTTCCACGGCTGGTCCGCCTCTCTTCGCTGCGTCGGTCTCGTCCCCAGCTATACACCCTCTTTCTTCTATGGCTGCCGCTGTAAATCTTCATTCAACCGTCCCCTTTGATTTCTTACCTCCAACTTACCCTCATTCCCGTTCAAGCTCTCTCTCTTCCTCCTCCACCCATTCTCCCCATTCTCGTCCCCACTCCTCGCAGGATATCCTCCCCCGCATGCCAGCAGGCATACCACCCCCCGCCGACGACCTCTATCGTCTCTCTCCTTACATCCCCGGCGATCAAGTACGCCACTCTTCCGTCTACTCCCTTCCCTCCACAGACTTGTCCCCTGGCCAATCTCCTCCGAACGGCAATATGACTAATCCCGCGCTTAAGGGCCATATTCGCCAGACACATCTCAGGGCCCGTGCTGCGGCATCTCCCTACCCCCGCGACACTGAGAGCGTCCACTCCTCTTCCAGCGAAACAGACGACCTCACCATGTTTCTCGGCAACGCTCCCGATTACTCTACCATGTATGGGCCCGGTCAGCCCATCGCCACTAATCCTCAAGAACTTAGACAGCCTGTGGGCGTGTTCGGTAGAATGTCTATCAATCCCGATCATGCCCTTCAGAAACTCGCGGCCAACGTACGCGTCGCGACCACAACAAGTGCCTCCGACAGGGCCAAGCAAATTTTCGTTCAAGCTTGGTACGTTTTCACGCTTCCATTCCCATGTTTCACCTTCTCACACGCCCGTCGTTCAGGCTGACAGCCAATTATGCTCCTTACCCTGATGGAAATGTACCACGTCAGGGCCTTTATTTTTCTTACCGCAGAGTCTGCGACCAGTACCAGATCCCCCACATTAATACTGCGACCCTCGGCAAAGCTATCAGACTCTGTTTTCCCACGATCAAAACACGACGTCTGGGAGTTCGCGGGAATAGCAAATATCATTGTATGTGTCTTGCTTTTCTCCATCAGATGATGATCGGAAATTTTTATTGATCATCTGTTTCTGGAAGACTGTGGCATCCGTCCCGCGACATCGGCGGAAGCCGAATTTCTCCAAGATTACATCCGCAAGTCGAACAACAACGCCGGTCAGTCCTCCATCAACGCTGCTCGTGCCGCTCAGGAGTCGGGAGAGAACGCAAACAAAGGCGAGGATCGTTCCGACGAGGACGAAGATGAAGACTCCGAAGGCTCCAGCGCTTCCAAGCGCAACTCCCTCGTCCTTTCAGGCGATCTCAAAGGCAGCATTACGTTTGAAGACATCAGCGACAAAACACCCACCGCAGGCAGCCTGTTGTCGCAAGCCCAAGCCCTCGCCAGGAGTAACTCCTATCCCAGTCATACCCCCATCCGCCGGCATGCTAGCCAACCGGATCCTAGTATCGGTCAACCCACGTTGACCCTCGGGCCCAATGCCGATGGTCAATACGTCCAACCACAACAACACCTCTCAGTCCGCCATATGCCCCATTTCCCGTCCATTGAGGAAGCCATCGGAGCCAACTCTGCCTCTGCCCAGTGTATCGCTGGGAGAGCAGTGTGGGGCTGGTTCCAAGACCATCTGGATGCCGTCCTGGAAAGCGCGCGCGCTTTCCGATTTGATCAATTCGAGATGCACCTCAGGAGTTTCTGGTCAACTTTGACGGGCACCCATCGCGAGGTCGTCCACGCACCCGCGATCGCGGGACTGATGGCCAAGGCTGATGCGATCGTCTATGATGTAAGTTTGTGGCGCGCCATTTTCGTTCATTTACTCAAACTTGCATAGGAAATACTCGAATTTCTCAGGTCCCAGATGCTCTCCCCTCTTCCGACAGCTTCTTTGAACAGTTTGCGCCAGCTTGCCAGTCAAATGGAGAAAATTCTCCTCCTTGCTCTCGAAGGATATGGGACCACGTTCGTAGAGCCCAAGGTCGAATTGGGTGCACGCTTTGGGCATTTAGTCTGTAAGTTCACATTCGTGCGAACGGAGGCATTACTAAATTGACACATTCCTCATACAGTGCGATTTGTGGACATATACCAAGTCACTCAAGCTCTAAACACGGTTCTCACCAACCAAAAGCAACTTGCTGAGATGCGTCGCTCCTGG
>JBBPOD010000470.1:0-18543 GCA_038091255.1 Tylopilus intermedius | reverse complement strand
GCTTTGGGTCGCCGAACTGCTTATACATCGCCGTAGTAACAGGCGACGTCTTCCCCCCCACAGCAGCGAGCATGCACGCTTCGGGAGTGTCGACTATGTATGAGGCGAGGATTGGGTAGCAGCGTCGTAAGTTGCCTAGAGGATCGTCCATCATGATGCCAATCCGAGCGGCGGTTTTCAGCGGAGCCAACACGATGTCGAGGCATTCGTGGATCAGCCTATCGCTGAGGAGACCCCGAATCCGTTTGGACTTGTGAATGAATTTGGAGATCGGGAGTAGCGCGGCGAGGAGAAAAGCGTTCGAGGATAGCTTGAGACGGGTAGACATATGAATGTTCGCGAGTCCAATGAGGAGGGGGTGAGCACAGCGGTCGCCAACGAGGGCAGAAATATTGGTCTTGTCGGATGACAAAATAACACCGAGGAGAGTAGCCCCCTCGGGTAGTTTACTCTGAAAAGCCGGTCAGTCACGCACTGGAAGGTCGGAGAAAAACTAACCTGCATTTTCCATGCGGCTTCGCCTGTCATCCACTCACTATACACGCGGACGAGGTGCTCAGCTGTCCGATAAACCCGGCGAGGGATCAGGTCCATTTTATCATGGAACAGGGGATGGCTGAAGAGTGCCTCGAGGCAGTGGACAGTGTCGCGGTAGAATAATCTCACAGGTGACTTCGTTGGCTTCGTGCGCAAGACACGGAACTGCCACTCAGGTCCACTAGGCAGCAGCTCCACCAGGCTACGTAGTCGTTGTGCTGTTCTGAATGAAATGGGAAGAGATTTCATCTGGAAGATTTTAGAAGCTATTAATAAATCTGGCCAGTAAAACATGGGACTTACGAACTCAAGAGAAAGAAGACTATCAATGGCGGCCACACTTAGCCCAGATCGCGTCAGCCAAAGACCGAATTCCCAATCAGCACGGGACGCGAACGGGTAGTAGAGATTTGACCGCCGCTCCTCCGAAAATTGATCTTGATCGAAGCGTTGGAGAAACGACGCCCGATTTTGCCCGTAAGTCGCAGCAGCACCCGCGAATTCCTCCACCAACGAACCCTGAGGAACCGGATCTACATCCATTTGATCTTCAAGAAGGAAATCTCTTGGACTTGCCGGACTCCGGTCTCCAAATTCCGTCGAAGGATGCGACGCCACCGGGGGATGTTCTGGCTCAGCCACTAGTACCGGCTCAGCCAACTCACCAATCCGAACCAGTTGGTCCACCCATCCATGGCAAGGAGAGGTCGGCTGATTCATATGGCGCAAAATGGCAACGTCCGACGGCATGTTCTTGCCACAACTTGGGCATCGTCGGCGGGGCATTCTGCGTTGCTGCCAGTGAACGTAAGTCGCGAGAGCCTGAGCGTGAGCACGTTACAGTGATTATGCTGTGACTGGGTCGGACTCGTCACGCTCTTCAATTTTTTTTTCCTGCCGGCGCAGATGCTACATATGTACACTATCCATCAACTGCCGAAGATCAGCGCTTCAGCCATCGGTATGAGTTCACTTCCTCCTTCGTCTCCTCCGTCCACACGTCCCTCAAGTCTCTCATTCCGGAGACCTCAAGTCCCCGGCATACCAAACACAGCGAGCACCGAAACGGCGGTTGCTCACCAGTTCCCTTCAATATCAAGCACTCCCTCGCATGCAACTCGAGAAAGCATGACTGCCAACGCTATTGCATCGGGTGCGGAACTGCCTAACACCGAACCACCTGACATGTACGAACGCCTTGAGTATGCCACACTGGCAAGTCTTTCAGTTAGGGCTTCGCTTGAATCCTCAGTTTACCCGATCGTGCAGTTCCCGAGATCGAACAGCTACGCGTTTGGACCTGGCACACAGCATGTTCAACTGGAGGTGGCCCGGGCAAGGAGAGCCGTTCTGCGGGCTCGAATTAGGCTCGCAACATGCGAACAGGTGTTACACACGCGTCTTCACCATTTGAACATCCAACACTTCAAGGAAGAGCTGGATAGTGCCAACATCACTGTTGGACAGTGGTGTGACGCTATTCGCCGATCAGGAGGTTCCCTTTATTCCCCCGTGCAACAGAGTTCGCCACGCCATCAACATTCTTCTGGTAAGTCACTGCTTTCATACGTACGGGTGCTCTAATTTACTGAAAATCAAGGCTGGGGTAGCCGTGCTCTTCGTGAAGAAGAATACTTCGTCGATCTCCGTTAGCGTAACTAAACGAACAATGTACATTCCTTGCAAATATGTAGCCTATGTGCGAACACGTATGCAAATACACATCATATCAAGACATTCTACAGTACGGAAAGTCGAGTGATGCGATATATTGTTGGACGAGGTGACGGAAGAGTTTATCATACGAACGTGACGCTCGGTGAATTGGATGACGAGAACACCACCAGTTGGGCCAAGACGAGAACACGACTACGGGTATGGGTCACAATTCTACGACCCACAGCAATATTAATACCGTACCTGCAGCTTGTGGAGGCGCAGGGCGTGCAACTGCCGCTCACATACAAACGTGAATGCAAACGCATTGTCAGCGTTCGCGTTCACGTTTGTAGGCGAGCTTGCATTGTCGCAAGGTGGGAGAGGGAAGGGAGAGGGCGAGGGCGCATCGTCGTCGTCGCTACGTCGCGGGGAGGGTGAGGGCACGTCATCGTTGTCGCACCATCGTGCCAGACGTTGTCGTCGTTGTCGTTACGCCGCAAGGCGGGTGAGGATGAGGAGAGGGGGAGAGGGAGGGGGCGGTGGTGCCTCATCGTTGTCGCTGCGTCACGAGGTGGTGATGGACAGGGACAGAGCGAGGGTCCGTCGTCGTCGTTGCGTCGCAAGGTGAGTGAGGACGAGGATGGTGCCAGAGGGCGAGGGCGCATCATCGTGTCGGGCGTCGTCGTCGCTGGTTACTGTTACTGTGGGAGTGGGAGTGAATGAGGGGAGGGTGAGAGAGAGGACGAGCGGGCGTCGTCGTCATCGCATTGTCGCGTCGGTTGCCGTCATCCCTACGTCGCGAGGTGGGTGAGGACGAGGGTGAGGTGAGGGCAATGGCACCTCGTCGTCGCAGGAGAGGGAGAGGGCGAGAGAGAGGGTGAGTGCGTGTCGTCGTCGCTAGGCCGACCTACACGTTTGGTCAATGTCATCCAGACGTACAGACGACGACCTGACCTTCGACCCCAGATGACTCGTAGTAACCAAAGCGCCAATTAAAGGCAAAAGTAAGCCGACTGAGAGTGGAACGGAAACTGGGCGGCCTGTCACGTCACAGGAATGCGTGGTTGCTCGTGTGTATTTCTATTTCTCCTGTCTAGTAGGACGACGACAAGAGAGTTAATGTTCCTCCAACCACCTGCGAGTTTTCGCCTCACGATCAAAAGAGTCAACTTTCGATGAACGGAACGTACCGGAATCAAGGCCAAGGATGAATCGATGACGGACGGTCCGCTAGCTGGTCTTGGCAGGGCATGCATCATTGTGTACTGCCGGTGGATGCGCACGTAACTCTGCCCAGCGTGCCGGTTAATCTGATACCCGGTTTGACGATTGCGCGACGGCCTCGAAGTTGCCTTGACGGACCACACAACCCAATGTCCTGCTCTCAACTTGAAGAGTCAAGATGCGGGTGCCGTCACTATTCTGTCGCCACACGACGGCTGTTGGCCAAGACGCCGTCTTGACCCGGGGGAAATTTGCACCATCACCGCTCGCGATGACGTCATTTGTCCGAGAACACGTTGCAGGACATCGATCCATGAACAACAAAGAACAGCAGGGTAAATATCCGATAGCATGGCGAACACTGTTGCGTGTCTAACAGTCTATAGCCATATTCTCACCACCCGCACTCTCCATCATCGAATTCTTCCACAACTCTCCCTTCTCCTTCGTCAGTCTATAGCGCTCTAGGGTATATATCCCATACGAGACAGTAGCGAGCTTCGTGGCACGGATATGGTGTGGACGCGAATTCGCAGCAATGGCATGCTTTCGCGATTGCCAAATGCAAGTGGCTAGGTTCATGCCCGTGTCTGGCTTAGGAATCCCGTACCAATACATGATGAACTGTGGCGAGAATAACGACATGAGTGCACTGAAAGGAGAAACGAAGATACGACTCACTCCTCCGTTGGAAAACAGCTTCTTCGTGTGCCTGTCTGTCTGCATCGTAGAGCGCTGTGTGTATGGTGAGACGGCTACTCGTTCGGGGCACGTCGTTACTTACGTCCGCTGTCACTGCTCTTCTTTCGTCGACTCCGGAAGACGACGGCATACCATTCGCGTTCTTCCTCTGGGAGCTAGAGCCCCGACCAATTGAAAGCGAGCGCGTAAGGAAGACATAGTCGTCGGAGACCGTGCGGAAACGGTGCAATACTTTGTGCATCGAGAGTGACCAATGCCAGGCAGACAGGTCTTCGTGATTAATGGTGGTCTGTCTACGGAGATTGGTAGAAAACAGGGAAATCCTGTGGCAGCAAGGACAAGATGGGAGGAAGATATAAGACGGTGGAGGTGGGATTGACTCTCGGAGGTGAAGGTAGGAATCACATGGGGGTCCCATTCCTTGAGCTCGTTCACAAATCGTGCGTTGTCCAACGAGGTGTCATCGACAGGCTTGCTGTCAATTAAACGTCAATCCCACTTGGAATATTGCGTGAGTGAAGAGTGAAAAGAAAAGGGAGATGGGTCACGGTTAACTTGGCACTTGGCTGCGCCGTATTTAACGGCAACCGGTAATGGTTGGAATTATGGATCGAGGGAAAGAAAGGAACTAGATGCGAGTCCAGCTCACCGGTATGATGCGACGTGGATTACCCTGGACTACCCCATTGCGTGATCTTGCGTCGATTTACTTGACAAATTGCGTACTGGACTTGTGGGCAATGCAGCCACCTTAGCGACATGAGACGATCTTTGAAGGATCTGGCACCTACAAGGAGACCCACGTTGGACGCCAACGACAGGAACGGGCCATTGAAACGGAATTCGTTGATGTGACATGCGTGAGAATGAGTGCGCTCGAGGGAGTAATCTAGGACGGCATGTGTGCTAGGGGTGGTGGACTTACGGCCCAGACGCTGTCACTGTCGAATGCCGTGTGAGCACCCAGCTTGTGGACGAAAACAGCGAGGTCGTACGCGAACCACCCAAAGCCGGCGACGACAAAGAGATACCACTATGTCAGACGGGCGCTCAGCGATTTGGATCTTGGTGCGCTCGCCTGCGTGTCGTACGCACCTGGTATTTACCCATCCCGATCTCTTGCAGGGTACGGTCTGGATTGTCGTACCCGTCTTCGTACGGGTCCGAGACTAACTTGAAGGGTTTGCGCGTGCCTGTGGGGTGTCAAACGAGCCATATGAGGAAGCGATGCCAGTGGGACGAGTTTGGGTGACTTCGCGGCGCTGGTCGACATGTCGCTCTTCAACGGGAAAGTGGTGGGGAGAGATAGAGGAACGGCAGCCGAGTCGGGGCGAGTAACTTGGGACCCGGTCAAGTCACACATCATGATATGAATCATATGATGCATGTCGCTTACCGAGCCGCAACGTCACACGCTGATCGGCCGCCATGTTAGCTCCAGGGTACTAGTGATGCTACGCTTCACTGAGGGTCTATATACATAGTTGACTGCCTCGACCCGCTTGCTTACTCGAGAATCGTAAACATCATGATCATCATTAGCTATACTGAAAACGACGAGATTATCATTTCAACCTCTTTTCCCTTCTCCGTTTCACATCCCAGTTGTACATCCTGGCCGTGTTCACCTGCATCACCGTCAGCTGCTCGAGATCCTCTATCATTGCCGTCCAACTGGCTTCCGTTTCGATCGCAGCAGCGATATCGCCGCAGGAAGATTGCATGACAACGTCACGGTGACCTGCGGAGATGCTCTCAATGGAAAATAAGCAGACGAAATGCAGGAAAGTACACCCCTAGCCAGAGGTAAACAGTCGGTGTCTTCGATGCGTGCTTCAACGAAAAGCGTGTCGTTCAGCTCAAAGGTCGTCGTCAACGGCTTCTTTGCGTCCTCTTGATTGTTTTCGAGCTCGTCCTCATCCTCGTCTGCCTTTGCTTGCCCCCCTAAAAGGCAGCTCGTGGGCACGTCAATTCAAAAGAGCGGTCCACTCACGCGCGTCTCTTGCAAAGGCTCAACCATGTGGATCGTCTTTTGATGTTTGGTATTTTATCTTCGAGGCTCCTTCGGCGCTGCGTCAAGTTGGCACCCACGTAGTGATACTTCCTGTACTTTGATCGGTTCAAGAGAGTCGCGCAAGCATTCAATGAGACGACGCATGCGATCGCGTGGTGATGTCGTTCTGGCAAAGTGGAGAGGGGGACAGCAGCACGACGGCTGCCACGGAGGATCGGTGACGTCGTCCTTGTGTCGTCGACTTGTCTGATTTATTGCTTTTGTTGTCATTGTGCCGCGATGTGGGAGGCTAGAAGAGGGGGACGTGTCGTTGTCATTGTCATAGCGCTGTGGGGTGTGGCACATCGCATGCCCCCGTCGTCGCGTCGAGAAGGGCAGACGGTGGAGGTGGCTTGGAGTGCATTACATGCCCGGTAGTCACCATGACCGGGTCATCGCTATCGTCCACGAGCATGGTGAAACGCGTTGGTGTGGATGTGTCGTTGTCATCATCCTTGTTGTGTGGCGAAGGGACGGGCGGTGGGGGTATGCTGAGCTCCTCCTCATCGACGTTGCCGTGTCCTTACCCCTGTGCTCGCTCCTTGCGCAGTAGAACGGGCGGTAGTGGGTGTGCGATGGTACGCGCGTCATTATCACCGTGAACTTGCCCTCGTGCCGATTGCATGGTGGAGTGGTCTTGAAGACCTCTGAGAGGCCCCTCGACGTCGCCGTCAGGTCCTCGACATTGCGCTAGATAGATGCGAGCGATGTCGCTATGAGATGAATGTCAACTCACGATGAACAGCGCTTCGCGCGGAGTTTTGTCTGAGCCAAAGATCGATGAGTCGAGGTCATTTCTGGTTGGCGTGGCAACGTGTCGTTGATGACCAAGATGATAGAGAGCGCATCGGTACTGACCGGGACCGGTGACCGGACAAGAACACCACCCCATTGAAATCGATACCTCACGCTATCTCAAATTATACGTCGCCGCGTTCTCTGCGAGCGCCTCTTGACTGGCCACAAGGACGGCGTTCAAGTATGGCAAATTGAAGGCGAAGTAATGACGAGAGAGCTAGGCGCGAGCGATGTCACGCGTCTCGCTGTTTCCAACAGGACCGCCGTGCTGTGTGGGATGCAAATACGTACAAACAAAAGCATGACTGGTCGACTCGCGTGGTTGTGGCATCGGTGACATCGAGTGGTTTAGTAAGCGAGAAGCCTGGACCCCGCTTATTAGTACCAAACCACGTTACGGCTGTGGACACCGACTACACGCTCAAGTGAAACTTATGTCCTGTGAACGTTTACGTGCGTTGATGTCAGGCTAACGTTGATGTGGGGTGTGAGCGACAATTTCCGTCTTATGTTCCCTGTGGGAATTACCAAGGACATATAAAGGATCTTGCTTACATCATGTATGGGAGGTCGGGTGAAACACGACATGTACATGCTTATGTCATGCGAGGGATATTGGACGAGACGTCTGGTGGACGTTTAGCATTTTCTCACAGCCCAAAAAAAAAGTCACCACCGTGATCTGAACACTCGACCACATTGCCCCAATCGCGTCCAGAGTAGACTCCACTCCCACTAGGCTATAAACCCAACGGTTAAGGGGAATGAATATGTATGAGTCTCTGTCACTTGGTACTAATTCTGCCAAGTCCCAATACAATATCTGTTTCACTCATGAAGTGTTTTCGACTTGCATGAAATTTTTGCCAAGTGTCTGAGACCCATGCATATAGCTTTGTTGCGTATTCTTATTGTCAGCCTTATAGCCTAATGGTTGTGTTGCCTATTTGTGCATAGCATGGTCGTATGTTCGAATCACGCAAGTCACTTTTTTTTTGGCTTCCCATACCTGTGGGAAAATGCCAGACGTTTCAACAGACGTTCAGCCAGCGTCTATACATGATGTAAGCAGATACATGTGATGTGTTTAGTAATTCCCTCAGGAATCATTGCAACAGACCTCCACCAGAGTCTCGTCTCATCCAATATACTTTACATGATGTAAGCAGGTACACATCGTGTTTCGCTTACAGGCTGACTACCATTTCCGTCTAACGTTCAATTTGCCTAGGCCACATTTGGGCGTGTATCTAATAGTACAACAACGGCCATAGGGATTTCGTTCGTTGACTTTACCATCGCTCTGAACTATCACTGGATGACCGTGTCGCTGACGGTGGGTGCTGACAAGATAAAACGCGCATTGGTACTGACTATTGGACAAGAACGTCATGACACCATTGAAGTTGGTGCCCATCCCGATACGTCGTTACGTTCTCGGCGAATGGAAAGTACCTCTTAATAGGTCACAAGGACGGCGTTCGGGTATCGCGAGCGGAAGGAAAAGAGATGATAAGAAGGTTGCAAGTAAGCAATGTCGCGCGTCTCGCTGTCCCCCACGATGCCAACTCGATCACTGTGGTGACATCTAGATTTCTCTCCGGACTCGACTCGGGTGGTCTTGGCGTCTTCCGATGACACGGCCACCATCTTCGACGACACGACCAGAAGAAGAGTACGAACACTCCATCAAGGAGAGGCACGAGCAGCGAAGAAGTATCTAGTCGAGCTCTCGTTCGGGCGCACTTAAGAGAGCATAATGCTGCAATCGTTGACGTCAAAGAGGTGTGTTCCTTTTTCTCTTCCGCGTGCTGACACTAATCCATGCCCAAGTCCATCAAACCCGAGCCATCCGACTTCAGCTACATTGCACAAAGTTTCACTCTTGTCAACAGCGGTGAAAAGCACAAGGCATATTCCGGGGGCTCCGGCGCAGCCGCGTGGACTCTGGAGGATATTGGGTTCGATTTGCATGCCTTGGAGGAGTCTGGGGCTGCATGGCTGTTGGGTGTCAAAGGAGGTGGACATGTCGAAGCGGAACGCGGTATCTGGCCGTGTGGTTACCAGAAACTGGCTGCTGCGACGATGGCGTGAGTGGAGTCCTCACAGTTAATGGTCCCAACTCATTCGACGTTTTTAGGACATGTTTCTGGGCTGGCGACCCGTTTTCCCCAAAGCTCAAGATCACAGCAGCGAACGGAGACGTCAAGACCGTGCAGCAGTACCTGCAGGATGCTTTCCTTGACATGTACACTGTTGTCGCCCAAACCCTAGGTGACTTGGAAGGAGTAATTGGATTTGAGGTATCTACTTGTCATTGTGGGGAGTGCTCATCACTCGGTAGATCATGAATGAACCGCACAGAGGATACATAGATCTCACTTCTCTCTATTAGTTTGAATACAACACGGATTTGCATCTATCTCACGTTTGTGAGTGGTCGTGTTTGAGTTCTAGGTAGTATACTGATGTGGTGCTCCAGCTTCCGCATTCCAATCCTTTCTGCTGGGTTCCGGATATCCTACCCTGGTTGCTCACTGGACACGGACATTCCCTATGCCGACTCGCCTCACTTCACATAGCTTGCTCAACACCGATAAACGTTCGGCCTGGAGACTCGATGGTCCTACGCAAGGGCAATGTGTCTGGGACATGCATGGCGTATGGGGGTGGGAAACGAGAATAATGAAGGTGTCGTTTTGCGGGAGAGCGATTTCGCAAAGCATCCAGTCAGTGGTCGCAAGGTACAAGTCCAACCTTTCAGGTTTCTAGTCCATAATATAATTCCATGATCGTTCTCAGGTTGATTGGTACACGGACTTCTACTATTCCTGAAGCGCTGGGCAGCGCGTGTACACAACGCCGTCCCAAAGGAGAAGATGCTTTTCGTGGAACCGATCCCTAATGAGGTGCCCTTCTATATTTTCGTGTACTCCTTGAAGACATGCGAGAGCAAACCCACCTAAACATACAGATTTCCCACCGGGCCTACATGAATACTGCAGTCTGTGTTACAACGAGGCCCGCGGAGTAGACCTCTTGGTGTCACCCACCACAAATGTGCAACTTGAAGACCATCAAGTTCAGGGGCAAGTTGGCGACTCGGTCGGCGTAGCGGACCAGACACTAAGACATGCCTCCGAAGGCGTCTGCACAGGGATACCCAGAGACGGCTTCATCAGCGACGATGAACCACCTGTAGCTTCAATATCTATGGATACCAGATCGATAAGATCACTACGCCGACAAGCTGTAAGTCTGTTGGCTTACCTGCCACACATACCAGTCACGTAGTCATATAGTCGTTCTTGTACCCGTACATCGTTGTCGTCCCAACAGAGCGTGGTCCAGTTTTGTTGTCCGCCTTCTTCAGTGTTTCGAGCGAGGGCGTGCTCGGAACCGGAGCCAAACCACCGTGACCTCCTATCATATAGCTTCCTCAGGTCTCGTTGTCTCCGGTGAAAAGTGTTTCTCGCCGCTTGGCCACGGCGGGATTCCACAAGCATGCACACAGCAGATCATTTGCACATTGTCTCCACGTGGGTCAATGGTATTCTGCGGACCCTCATTCGTTATGATGTTGGGTTGACAGCTTCCCAAGCTGCTCCTGTTCATCGGCTGCATAGCCCGGTTCCTCTGAATCGTTGTTAATGAAACTCAAGTCTATTACCGACCCTTAACTGGAGCCCCCTAAAAATCCGCCTACTTTCTGTTGAGAGATATTGACTCACTTATAAAGAGACTGCCACGATGCACGAGTAAGTTACCGCCGTAGCCAAGAAAAACCCATTTGCGGAAATACTTGTACTCACGCTCTTGGCGAGCTATGCTAGTCCAACGTCTAGTCCGACTCTCGTACAGCAGGGGTTCGGTGTGTACTTTATGTTATGAACTCGGAGCTGACTTACACTTTACTCACGCGCTGGACAGCGTACGACCTAAGCAAGGTGGCCGCGGATGTTTTCCCGGGGCTTTATGGGATTGCTACCTTTGTCATCCTCCTTCGTTTATTCGCCAACCGTACGTGGTGGGGACTACGTCTTCCAATCAGAGCCGCAGGTCTCGGCATGTGGGGGGTGCGACATGGCATTCCGGTTCTTCCACTTGGCCCATGTTCGCTTTCTCCTTTTACTCAGGGTATGCACCTGTGGACTCTACCACGGTTTGCTCTCCGACCTTCCAATTATCTAGGCTATCATTGTGTTCATGGCGGGAGAGCACGATGATGATGCGATATTCCGTGTGGACGACCTCATGAGTACCGTGCACTCGGGCTCAATTTTTCTAGTCGTAACAGTATGTGCCATAACTTGGATCAGCGAATGTCTCCACTGACGCTTCCAACAGGCGTACAATGTTGCTCCGTTTGCGCGGAATAAGCGGTACAAGCCCACGTGCGACCCTATACCGACCCTGGGCTTTCTGAACTATCACTGGTGAGCTTTTTTCCCGCGATCTATCAATGCACTGAAACTGACCGCTAGCATCGTCAGCTATCAGGATGGAAATTTGATGATCTCGGATTTACCATTCAACGGCAATTGTGCGAAGCCTTCTATGCGACCGGCCAAAGGCAGCAGGCGATTGAGATCGTTATGGAGATAGCCAACACATCTTGGGATGACATGTATACCAGCCACGAGATCTGCAATTGGGCTTTCGGTGAGTTTATCACCCACTAGTACGATTTTTGCGCACTCTAAACGTTTCCACAGATTTTATGCAACGCTACTCTCCATCTCAGACTTCGAGCTTGATGCAACTACGTTGGAATGGGCTGCAAGTGAGCAGTTCCCCATGCTTCTATCGACAGCCCCGTGATAGATTCGCTGTAGAAAGCCCCCCAACCCCTACTATTCAAACCCTAATATTGTGCGACGAAGCTGGCAGCACTCGGAGATAGAGCTGTTCATGAACATCAATACGAAGACGCCATTCATCAATATTCAAATGCATTATCCCTTAACCCCTCGATGTTACAAGTTTTAATCAAGCGCAGTAAGCTGTATCTGAAAGGAGAATCGGGAGGTGTCGATACTGCTTCACATGATGCAATTCAGGTACTTTCGTCCTCTTGTGTTCACGGGTCGTTTTTGTCAATACCAAGATTTTAGGCGATATCGCTTCCTTCATCTCCATGGAACCCTGAACATGAAGGAGTGGGCGACAGTAAATCTGAGGAATGGATTATGGAAGAAAGCACTGGCTGCCGCTCGTGAGGTGAGTATCCCCGCTGGCATTCGTATAGTGCTACCCTGTGGATTAAAGCTTCAGGTTTCCAGATGATGCGACGGATTTTTTGTGATGCCCTGGAATTGATGCATGGCGTAATGGATGCGGTCGACTGCTTTCGTCAGATGGCGGGGATGGCGGAGACACTTGCACGGGACGAATCTGAATGGGTTCGCAGTAAGTAGTCCGACAACGTATTGGTCGTGTTAGTTTTTGAGCATTTCTTGTTAGACTTCGGGCACCGCTGCTCTGCAAAGCTGGAAGTTTGCGGAGATGCCGCCATGGCCGGGGAGCAACATCCAAAGCCTCCGAGTTCCACTCAGCTGCGCTGTCCATCCATCCGAAAGACACACAAGGACTATTCATACTTCAAAGCAAGAGGTATATGGCAGAGGGGTTATGGAGGGATGCATTAGGAGCTGCGGATGACGTATGACCTGCCTCGCTCTGATGTGTCGATTCATCCTGAACTAAACCGACACAGTCAATCAAGGCAAACTCTCTGAGTCCATGCGGATACGAGAGAAGACACGCAGCACTGCATGCTTTGCAGCGATACGACGAGGGTATCAGCGCATTCAGCCGCATGCACTCGCTCGTTGCAGAATCCCATGATCCAGCCGTCCGTCGTGCGTATCATTTTCTTAACGATCTTATCGTCACCGACCATTCGCACAGAACTGAGTAATAAGTATGTTTCGCCCGCCAGGTCCGTGAAGGCCATCGACGACGGCATTCTCGGGGTGCTCGGGACGTGCCCGCTTGTTCCGACTGACACCAAGACCGGCCGTCTGTGCGACGGATGCGTATATTCAAGCTGGAGTTGGAGTTCAAGCAGCTACACTCCTCGAGTTGGACGAAGAACGTATCCGCCGAGTTATAGAAATTTACTTCAAGTACGTGACGCTCTCGCACGTCGGGGAGAGGACGGAGCCTTTGTTCCGGGACGTCAATACGGCAGGTTCGGTCTGGGATTTGGATCCGTCTCTTTGTCACGAGAAACTACGCCGGTTCTGTGAGGTGGTTCGCGAAGAGGGACATCGATGGGCATGGAGCGACACTTGCTGCATCGACAAGACGATCAGCACTGTCCTGAACCAGTCGCTCACAATGATGCATCAATAGTATGAAGCATCCGCGGCCACGTTCATATATGTCGCCATCGATTCTTGCCAGCTCACACGGAGTATCTGGATGACTCGAGCCTGAACATCTCGCAGCAAGAGTGATTCTATTCTATGCACGAGATTGGCAACCTTACCTCCACGACATGCGATCAGACCACAAGGAGTCACCGGAAATCATGCAAGAACTCATGAGTGCGATCAGAGCTGATTGCAAGACTCTTGCTTCCTTTAATCCCGACGCTCTCAGCGTCAGGGAGAAACTGCGGCTTGCTTCGACACGAAACGCAACGGTGGAAGAAGACGTTGCTTACTCGTTGATTGGTATCTTCAAGAGCGACATCGTACCGCATTATGGAGAAGGGAAGGCCGCTCCGGCGCATTTGCTGGAGGAGATCGTGGCTCGTTCTGGAGAAGTGACGGTACTTGCCTGGAGCGGCACATCCTCATCCTACAGCAGCTGTCTTCCTGCCAGCCTCGCAGTGTACGCTCGACCACCAGGAACGTCTCCCGTCACCAGCGAGACTGACATGGACGAGCACGTTGCGGCATTACGGAATTCCCTGTCTCAGGAGCACGCCGTGCTGGTCTATGACCGGGTCGCCCGCTCACCTCCGGCTCGCTTCGCCAATCGCCGACTTCATCTCCCTTGTATCACCTTCGCGGTCAAAAAGCTCAGTCTTCAGAGTTCTGGGAGCAGTTCCGAGAGCTGCTATCGTGCTCAGGTGTCTGGGATCGGCCACGTTGAATTGCAGATAGGCTCTCGTTGACTGAGTCCCGCCGGCTCGTCTCCGTGCATCCGTGGATTCTCGATCTGTGCGGTCCATTGGATCGCTTTAGCTGGGGGGGTGGAAAGGACGGGGCCGATGATGATTTGGATTCGGACAGGATGGGTGATTATACACGCGCGTTGCGATTGGTCGTTGCGTAGTCCACCCCCATACAGCATTCGCGAGACATACTAACAATTACATTTTCCCCAGCTGGCCAGTCAATCGCAATTGCTGAGATCAGCGGAAAGATCACAACAAAATGATTATCTCGCGCCTCAGTGAGTGTTCCGTTCATAGGATCTTGTGCATCCCGACCCGTTTGCTTCACTTCAAGTCCGGCTATCTGACTGACGCGCCCCTCATTCCAGGTACCAACAATCGATTGGCAGATCAACGACACTGTACTCGATCGCTGGAGGCGTGATGAACTCAAAGATGCGGACGAACTGTAGACCAAAACCATCCTCAACTCCGGGAATTCAACATACCACGTCCTCGCTAGTCGAGCTCTCGTCCGGGCGCACTTAGGAGAGCATAATGCTGCAATCGCTGATGCCAAAGAGGTGTGTTCCTTTTTCTCTTCCGCGTGCTGACACTAATCCATGCCCCAAGTCCATCAAACTCGAGCCATCCGTCTTCGGCTACATTGCGCAAAGTTTCGCTCTTGTCTACAACCGTGAAATCCACGAGGCATATCGGGCGACATGGCATTCCAGTTCTGCCCTTTGGCTCATGTTCGTTTTCTCCTTTTTTGCTCAAGGTATGCGAACTGTAGACTTGACAACGGTTGGCTCTCTAACCTTCCGCCTATCTAGGCTGTCATTGTGTTCATGGCGGGAGAGTATGATGATGATGCGATATCCCGTGTGGACGACCTCATGAGTACCGTGCACTCGGGCTCAAATTTTCTGGTCGCGAAAGTATGTACCATCACTTGGATCAGCGAATGTCTCCACTGACGCTCCCGATAGGTGTACATGCTTCGTTTGCGCGGAATGTCCTATAAGGATAATGGTGATCACAACAGCGCAATACGAGCTTTCCAGTCTGCACAAGCCCACGTGCAACCTTATACCGGTCCTGAACTTTCTGAACTATCACTGGTGAGCTTTTTTCCCGCGATCTATCAATGCACTGAAACAGACAGCTAGCATCGTCAGCTATCAGGATGGAAATTTGATGATCTTGGATCTACCATTCAACGGCAATTGTGCGAAGCCTTCTATGCGACCGGCCAAAGACAGCAGGCGGGTGAGGCTGATAGCCAACATATCTTGCGATGACATGTATACAAGTCACGAGCTCGGCAATTGGGTTTTCGGTGAGTTTATCACCTACTCGTACGATTATCGGGGACTCTAAACGTTTCCACAGATTTTTTATGCAGCGCTGCTTCGCCACCTCAGACTTCGAGCGTGACGCAACCACGATGGAATGGGCTGCAAGTGAGCAGCTCCCCGTTCTTCTATAGACAGCCCGTAATAGATTCGCTGTAGGATTCAGAACATGCCAATGTGGCCATGGTGTTTGTCTTCCTCCGAGGTGTTCGCGCACCGGGAAAGCGTGACAAACTTGCGAGGAATCTTTGGAACACTCGTGCGTAGACGCTGCAAGAAGATGTAGCTGCCAAGGTTATTCACTTCTACACGAAGGATTGGACGTATCTTAACCTCGAGCACAACCACAAAGCGTCACCTAAAACCGTCTCCGAGATGGAGACAGCCACTGGGGTTCCTCAGCTGGCGGCGCTTCGCCCCGGCTTAACCAGCATTCGGGAAAAGCTACGCTTAGCTTCGAAGCGCGAGGTGATGAGGGAAGAGGATACAGGTACTCGTTGCTGAATATCTTTTCGGTTTCGGGGTTATCTGCATTTTATGGTGAACGCAAGGGGGCACTCGGACGTCTCCTGGCACACATCATCACCGTGTCTGGAGGCATAAACATCCTTGCATGGACTGGCCAGTCCGGGGGTTTCAACAGCTGCTTGTCTGCTCGTATCACTGCCTTCGACAAGTTAGCGACGTCGCATCTCCCACGACCCGTTGAGGATGGCAAGATGAACGAGACGATCAGGAAGTTGCGCCAGTCCACACCGGACTTTGACCTGGCCAAGAAGCTATACGACTGCCTTAGCGAGCTTCCCGCGCCTTGGTTTGCGGCGAGTCGCATGAAACTTCCATGCATAGCTTTCAAACTCACACCTGTTTTGCCATATCGAACACGTTCCGGCCGTGTTTTTCGAGCGGATGCTCCCACATTTGGAACAGTGGATATCGACACAAAACAAGGCCCGTCTCGGCCAACGTCTCTGTGTCTCGTTCATCCATGGGTAGACGTCCTGCTCGACCGCGAAGGATCACACGTCGGCACATTCCAAAGCGAACATCATGCAGTGCCCATGGATGAAGAAACGCGAGCGTTGCGGCTCGTCACCCATCTCAGACAACCGTTTGGCGCACTTTTATTATCCGGCTCGGAGCGTCGAGCTGCGGTGGTGTACAAGCGGGTTGCAGCCGACTGCGAGATCACTGTGTAGTTGCGAGAGGACGTATCCTTGGGAGATATTCTCAACAATGTGCGCACGCTGGATGTGTTGTAGTTGATGTTACTTCAAGTTCTCGGACGATTCGCTTCGGACCGTGTCGACATATATTTAATCTAGCCATCCATAGACCCACTGCCTGGTGTACTAGTAGTTAGTCAGCATTGCCATGATCCTCCGAGTCTCCAGCACGCGCACAGAAGGCACTCTTTTTACCGTCCTGGTTCATTGTAGATGACTGTCGGTGAGTTCGAGTGTGCCAGGCGATTTTTTGTAGGATGCCTTGGCAGCATGAAATTCCCGCCAAGGTTAGCAAGCAGCGCAGCTTGACCGTGACTTTGTACCACCATGTCCAACAAACAGCTCTGAGTCGTCGTGTTCGACCTAGTCGTTGTTGGCCCCATCCTCAACGCTAGAGAATGACACCCAAACCGGGTCCGTGGCAAACCAAGACTCGGATCGCTGGCTCTTTGAAGCCCCCCAGAAATTCGCTGAAAAATGAGAGATCGTCCCCGAGAACCAGGCAAGCCCCCACAGCACTGTGGACCGACCTCGTGTGAGACCAACGTCGCCGTCGTTCACCTCGTACCCCCGATTCTCGTCACTGACCCCCTCGTAAATCGCGGAATGTCTCCTCGAGCTGTCTCGCCCAGATTGGCGCGTACAAAGACACGATATCGAAGGCGTCCTGCCTCAGATTCCATTTGTGCGTCTCTTTCTACATTTGTCGCTTCATTCATTGCTGATCGTACTCGCTTGATCGTCACCAGGACCCCGCGATGAACTTGAAGTGCGGCATTCAGCGTCTTAAAGCCCCCTCCAACCTCGACACCACACCTTCATCCTCTCCAACGCCGACGGCCTTTTCATTAATACTGTTGGCACCTCTCTTTCTACTGAAACGTCCCTTTGGCATGACACCCTTACCCCTCCTGCCAGCACCGAGGCATCCGAGGGTGCTTTTATACCATCGTCATTAATCCCGCCGACTTCTCCGACCCACACAGACTCGCCCTTCGTCGTCGCGTTAATCCTTCGTGTCCCCCACACCGATGGTGGTTCCACTCTCAAACGGCTGCAAGAGGTAATTGTGAATAGCTACTTTTCGGTGATGCAACTGAGCGTCAAGACTTCACCAGAATCGTTTTGGACCGAATTTCCTTCGATCTCGCGCTCAGAATATGAACTCTTCCCCGCAAAACGGTTCTTCCTCAGACGATGGAGACGATGGCGTTTTAACGTCTTCCCACATCGGCCGCGCCAGTCTCCGGAAAACGAGGGCAGGTAAGGTCAAATGTCACCCTCCATTTCGCAACTGATCGTTTTTCGGACAGGCTCCTAATGTCAATACTGTGGTCTTCGGTGAAACTGGCGTTGGAAAATCTTCCGTCATCAACCTGATTGCCGATCGAGAACTGGCGCGTACCTCCAACGATGCCGTCGGATGTACTTTCAACTACGAGCGGTATTCCATCCCATTGGACGAGATGTCGTGTTATCTCTGGGACACTGTGGGACTGGACGAAGGATCCGAGGGGACGGTACCTACCAAAGAAGCAGAGAACAACTTGAGGGACCTGATGCAAGTATTGGCGCATTCGGGAGGCATCCACCTCGTCATCTATTGTATTCGCGGCACCCGACTCACCAAGGCCCTCAAACGCTATCACCACCTGTTCTAACGTCACGGTCTGTCGAAGAAAGGTGCCTGTCGTACTGGTCGTGACAGGGCTGGAATACCAGCAAGACGGAATGGAGACGTGGTGGACCGAAAACGAGGCGGAGTTGCGACGGAACGGGATGTGGTTTGATGCACACGCATGCGTCACCACCCTCAATGCCGCAGATCATGACATCCAAAACGGCGCTTCAAGTCCCGGATGCTGTTACGCGAGCTCA
>JBBPOD010000469.1:0-18577 GCA_038091255.1 Tylopilus intermedius | reverse complement strand
GTCTTCATAAGAGGACCCGTTCTTGTCGTCGTCATGTGAACATGCACCATTAGTTTCAATGAGGCGTTTAACTCTTTTCGCGTCACGTATGTCGTAGAACGCGAGGATAATGGCGCGTTTTTCCTGAAAGCGATAATAAATTGTCTGAATGACGTCGCTGGTATTTAAAACGCCCCGCGAGTTTTCCTGAGCTGGGGAGGAGTCCTTGGGCAACGCTGCGAGTGAGTGGAAATAGGGACCAATTACGTCCTCGGAAAGATCGTTTGGAACGTTCCCAATCTAAATTGCCACCCTAAGTTTAGTCCACACATGATACAGAAAGATAGTTACAATCAGGAACCGGCTTTCGACGGAATCACTGGGAAGGGTGTTCTGAGAGGGGGCCTGCCCGTCGCTGGGAGGGCTTAGGTCGGTTGAATCCGGATCGGTACTGTCGCTTTTGAGTGAAGAAGCAGGGGTGAGAGGCGGCGTTAGATAGTGATAGTTCTTGGATTGCTGACGGGGTCGTCTGGTTGAGTGAAGGTCCCCGTCTTTTATCGAAAGGCTGGAGGACATGTTCGCGGGACTGAGGGATGAGATCTGAGACGATGATTTTTGTACGGCTGGCTGTGGACGTGCGGCCTGGGATTCGGAAGAAGCGTTGCGCGCGCTGTGTCACGTGGGAGAGGCAAGAAGTAAGGCCGAATGCTGGGCAAGATCGCGCTGTAACATACCGTAGATTTGGGAGGGAGGGGGACGGTTGGAGGCGGGGAGGACGAGTGTTTCCGTCTGCTGCAGGGCGCATCGAAGCAGCCATGATGGAGGGAGGGGATGAAGCTCGAAAAGGTGACTGAGCAGACGAGCGATGCTTTAAGAAGAAGAGGAGAGAAGCTTGGTGATAGAAAAGGAAAATTCGGGGAATTGGATAGGCTGAACGCGCGATTAATTTGATGGGCCGAGTTGACGTACAGAGAAGCGAAGCCGCAAGAAGTAAGTAAGATCTCGTGTACCTCCGCGCATGCACGCGGAACGGAGTATGGAAGGGGGAAGTAGGACACCAGAGTCAGCCGATGGGAAACATGAGCGATACTGTACTCGATGGCGATACGTGGGGGCGTGACGAGGGCGGCCCAGGTACGAACGAGGGACGTTACGAGTACAAGGGGGCGACTTGCGAACAGACCTCACTTAACGGGATGCCTTGGTCAGATTGACAGAACTTGAAAACGGGCTGTGACAGGCGCGAATAGGTAGATCCGTGGTGGCACGAGGAAGGACACGACGGTTGACAGACGACGAACTCTGAAAGTAGCGTTGATCACCACCGACGACTACAAAGAGATATTGCAGCAACCGGAATATCAGTGAGCGAGAAAATCGCGACCACGAGTTGATTGCTGCTCGTTCGCAGAAATATACCGAGTCTATCCAGACGACATGAATTCTCGTTGCAATCCTCCCCAGGGGCGCGCCCGTGGCTACCGCAGTGGCTCTTGGATGACGCAAAGCGTCCGATTTCTCTAAATCAATTTCATTTATCTCCGGGGAACTGCCTGGTGACAAATACGCCCACCTTACGCAATCTGCCTGGTGCATCCGGAGATTTGGGCCACTTGAAGCAGGCAACTGGATGGACCGCTCTCACCAAGGTGCGTTCTATTTTACGGCGGTTGAAAAGGAACGTTGCCTCCGCGGATCCAACCTAGCATATCACGTACGAAAGATCTCATAAACCCGGATTTCGATATTCCGAGACCAGTCAGGCCGCAATCATCACCAACAGCGTTTAGTGACAAGCAGTCGCTGATAAGTCGCCTGCGTGACCATTAGACACGTGTTTATCCACGAAAACATGTCTGGGCAATCCACCCACTGTCTGTCGGAAATTAAAAAACAAGCCGCCGACGACCTGAGCGCGGTTGTCCGTGGCAAGTTGCGCCGGCGATGAAGCTTCCTGCAGTGCAAATCGACGCATAATTTGGCTGGACGGGCTTGGTTTTTCTAGAAAGGGATCGCGTGCTGTTGACGGGACGGAATCCACCACCGCTAATGTTCGCCGGGGTGCAATTGTGCTTATGTAATATCCACCTGGCGTCAACTACTACGGTCACGGTAATACGCGCAATATTGCAACTTGCGAGGCCTTTTCCAACAATGCCCTTCTACAAGATGTTGTGTATCTCTGCTCACTTCAGGGAATACGTATGTGATATATTCCCTATTCAGTCCTCTTCATCATGTTTCAAATATTAGAGGCACATCAAAAACCTGGTAACAATGTCTGCCCGCCATATAATGGACCAGGGTGGAGTGGTCCGCAATATCGAATACTGGGGTACACAGACGCTACCCCAAGTGATGAGAAGACATAAAAAGAACCAAACTGTGGGAGAGTGAGTTTGATTCACCGTTTCGTTTCTGTCCCCAACCTTATATTCCAGCTATTGGACCATGTACTTTGACACATCACCCCGAACACTCAATTCTTTGGCTCTCAAACTCCGGAAAGACCCTCGTGTTATACGCTGGACGATGCTCAAGCAGGGTGAGAAAATCCAAGACATAGTCTTGCCTAGAGAGAAGACGGTGATGAGAATGGACTACCTCAAACCGCTGAAAGAGACTTCGTGGTCAGACATTGGATCTTTTTGACGCACTCTCCTATGTCTTGTTTGCATCATCCTTCACGGCAAATGCCCCGTACGTATCACATCAATCTAATATCTTCCACTTCCTCGTGGCAGCACACTCCCTTTGTATCAGTTGATGTCCAGAAAACAGCCTCAAGACCTAAAACAAACGGTTTTTCATGATAAATAAGTCCATTGCTTTTGACGTTTCTCTCACAGCAGGCCGCATCTGGCTAAAACGAGCTTTTGCCAGCAACTACGTGTGCGAGTAGTCTACATCTGTGACCTAACCCAACCAATCACATCATGTAAGCTGGAGATGACTCGGGCACTTCTAAGGTCTTCATCCGCTTTCTTGTGTTCCTGATCCCCATCGGGGCCAGGTCTCCTGATCAGCAGCGCTTGCATTCCGGCAGTCTTGGCTCCATAGAAGTCACTTTGCACAGTCACGGTTACTAAGTTATTAAACCGGAGAGGAGATCTAAGCGAGCCTACGATCCAAGTTCATCGCCAACATGTACACCCTGGTTGAAATGGGTTGAGTTGTTGAGAGCTTGCTTGAAGGCGCGTCGGAATATCTCTGCGTCGGGTTTCTCGACCCCCTCCTCCTCGCTTAGAACAAGAGGATGCAAATAAGGGGATATGCCAAGATCGGTGAGTACGTGGCCT
This sequence comes from Tylopilus intermedius, assembly GCA_038091255.1. Classification (NCBI taxonomy): domain Eukaryota; kingdom Fungi; phylum Basidiomycota; class Agaricomycetes; order Boletales; family Boletaceae; genus Tylopilus; species Tylopilus intermedius. The sequence goes on along the minus strand of JBBPOD010000469.1, from coordinate 15,299 downwards.
AGGGTCCCATTAACAGGGTCGATCGTCCTGCTGAACTCTCTAGAACATACGCATTCTTGCGTCTGAATTGCTAATCAATGCTGTGCGAACGTCCATGTCTTGCAGTTGGCGTACTGCGGTTGTGTTTTGTTCCGCATCAGATACGAAACGAGATCGAAGCGAAGAATTCACGACATACGTACGGGAAGTGTGTCATCGAAAAGCTTGTATCCTTTGCTGGAGCTAAAGTGGTCCATGAGCCGGGACACGATTTTGTCCAGGGATGCATTCACTGCTGTATGCATCCGTCAGTGCCATGCGGTTTCGGTGCGGAGACAAAACGGACACGTACCTTGCCGGTCAGCTCCCGCTCCTATGGCTGTCCTCCTGATGACCTCAGACCACCAACCGTGAGCACCAAACTGGCCGCGGTAGGCAGGGGTTTCCACTTGGACCTGCCTCAGGCCTGGAGGCAACTGAGTCGGACGTAATTGAGGGGGTGGATGGACAGCTCACTGGATTTGAACGACCGCTCGATGGCGGTTGGACACAGAACGCCGAGGAATGGTGCGAACACTTCAGAGTATTGGACATGAATGGGTCTCCTGGGAGATATTAGGGTATGGAGTGCATCGAAGGTGACGAGCTTGATGGCAGACATCTCAGGAATAGAATGGCGGGATGAATAAGGTGTGGCGTGCTGCATCCCATTCGAACCAACACCTACTAGCGTGGGTTCACAGCACTTTGTTCGTTCTTCCACACAACACACAAGCTTCGTCGTCGACCAGACGGAACGTTGTGTAGTGGCGATTAGCGCCGATTTGGATGTCCCGTTCGGTGGTTGGTAGACAACTCGAACACTTGGACTCTTTTCCAGGCAACACGCCGCAGGCGTCAATCCCTCATCCTCTTTGTTACTCCTCGTCTCTGAACGTTCCTCATGTCCAGCACTCCCACCCTTGATTCTCAATCACTTCGCCGCACCCAGTCGACTGGAAACATCCCAACTTTACCTCTAACCGCTAGAGTCCGGATATCTGCGTCCCATCACCGCTCGGTACAGCGCGGTCTGGAAACCATTCCCTCATCTCCCGCGAACGATGTACACGCAGAGTAATTCTCTTTTAAGTCATCCTTCGCAACGATCGCTGATGGTTTGCAAGACCCATTCCTTGGCTCAGGCAGGCCGGCCAAGCCCCTAGTGACACCCGTCCAGCTGAAGCACCGCAATCTGCCCAGCGGCCTTCGAGGTCACTCTTCGAGAAGCTAAAAGAATTGTTCGGTCTGGGACCAGATGCATCCAGGACCAGGAAGGCGCTGGTATCATTGGTCGGAACATTGCTGTACAACCTCCTCCAGGTCAGTCTTCCTTTACTGAAAAGCACCCTTATTACCCTAGTATCACTCTTTAGGCCGCTGCCGTCATTGCACTCCTTAGCGCTGCTTCAGTCGTCAAGAGCCCAGAAGAAGATCTCATGATCGATCAAATTCATGCTTGCGGTCGGCCTCTGGTTGCCTGGAATTGCCTTTGGTTGGTGCGCCTCGCATTGTCGTCTGGGTTGACGTACTGGAACTACCTCCGCATACGGGCAGCGTGAGTCTCTATTGTTCAAGTACGAGCCACGTCTTCTCATTCTACCATAGAGACAACGCTACGAGAGACGACTCTGAGTCGACGACACAGTCGGGCGAGACTCAACCCTCGCGTCTCGGAGACTCGAGGCAGCGAAGGCAGCAAGACAGAGGAGCATCAGGGGGTAATAACTCAGAGGACCCACCGGTGCCCTACAATCATATTTATGCGCGGTTTGTTTTGTTTGTTCGATTGCTCACTTGCACGAAGCTGACATGGTGTTAGTTTGTCCCTCTTTCTGTCCATGTTCACCTTGACATGGTTCTTGACCGCACACATTCTCGAATATACTTCAGTTAATACTTGCCGTCTTTCTGCCCCACTTGTCTGGTGGCTTACTTTTGGAATTTTGTGTACCATGTACTTGCTGGTCTTGGAAGTCATTCTTTTCGGTTTTCTTGTGTTCATGGTTTTGCCTTTCATCATGGTCAGTTCCGTTACAAATCTTTCTGCACAAGGCTGAAGTCATCTTTCAAAGCTCTTCTACAGCATCATTTTACTCTGCCTGGGCCGTCATCCGCTACAGAATCCACATTACATCAAGCCCGATATCGGCAAGCTCCCCAAGTCACTCGTCGATCGCATTCCTCTTGTTATTTATATACCTCCCCCACCCGACGACACGTCTGCCCCTGTTTCCCTGCCGAAACCTATTCATACCTATCCACCAAAGCCAGCCGTATCCACATCAAGAAAAAGATTTGCCTTTTTCCGTAGAAAGACTCTGACGGCCCCTAACCCCAAGGATCGGAATAACAAGATGTCGACGCCTGACACGATCAATGCACCCGAGACATGGGAGGATAACTGGGAGCAATGCGAATATCCTTTTGTCAGGCTAGAGGGCAATCGTGCTGCGTGTGCGATTTGCTTGATGGACTTCGAGGAGCCGAAAAGGCTTTCTGCAATTCAACAAGATCCTGATAAGGAAAGTGCGCCAGTGGTGCCGCCGTTGCCACCCCCTCGTGAGCAAGCGATAATCCCCGTTGAAAACATCACCGAGGAAGAGCGAGATTCGCTGCCTCGTCTTGAAGATGCAGGAGAAGGCCCCCAGCCATTACGTCTTTTGGCTTGTGGTCACGTCTTCCACGTACGCGCCCTGATATTTCATACATTTCTGCCTCTCATTTATCGACAGAAAACTTGCATTGATCCCTGGCTAACTGACGTTTCTGGTCGATGCCCGGTTTGTCAACGTCGTGTGGAGATCGAGGAGGAACCACCGAAGAAATCTAGGCGGAGACGACGTTGATTTTGAGTGCCTTCCAGATTTGTTTGTTAGGGGGAAGATACAGTAGCGAATCGTAATGTGATATTATACATATTGGACGGACTGATACCGACATCCCCGCACCATGTATTTGCATTATCGACACTCTTTTGGACATGCATGGCGGCCACCTGCGAGTGTGTGATCGAAGGTAGGACTCAATGTCACCCTTGCCGATCCTTTGGGACTACGATCGACCTTTCTAAGCTCTGAGTGACTCTGAGTCCTTTAGAGGAACTATCGCTTAATAAGTCGGTCGCCTTTTTATAACCATGCGGTCGACTCGGGCGACGCTTTCTTATTCCACACCACTTGTCCACGATGTCGCTGGCGAACAACGGGCAGCAGCTCGACTCAGATGACGGTTATGCGCCATCAGAGAGGACGGTATACCGACGCCCTTTTCTTGTTCCAAATCTGCGCTGACCATGACGCAGGAAAGGCCGTTTTCCCATAGTCTCTTCGATACGGACAGGGGTACCGTCGCGGCCAGGATGGTCTGGCTCAAGATCAGTTTTTTTGCTGTCGTCATTCTGATCTTCATTATATTGGGCATTCTGTCGATTTATTGGGCCGCTCTCGGCAGGTCTTACGGGAATGTGCACAACCTATCTGGATATGTTGTGGTCAGTGCTTTTCAAACACGCGACCCACGCGTCCGGGCTCACAAGCTTGCTATAGGATTTTGATGGAGGTCAGATCGGCCAGGCGGTGACGCAAGCGTTCTCGACGATACAGGGTGGCAACCAGCTATCGTGGCTAATACAGGGCCCCTCGGAATTTCCAAACGGGCCTTCAGACGTCGAGGCGGCCCTTGTTGACAATCGTTGTTGGGTGGCCGTGACCAGTGCGCAGTCTCGGAGCTTGAGCTTTGGAGTCCCCTCACGTGTCGTTGTTAGTTAACCCGAACGCGACGTCCAATTTGATCGCGGCAATAAATTCCACCAATGCAGCGTATAACACCTCTCAGGCCATCAGTGCATACCTTACGAATGCACGAAACGAAGCCGCATAGTGAGCATTCATTCCTTCGCGTCAAGGTGACCCTTTGTGATGGCTTTCCAGCCGCACCATCATTTCTCCGCAGGTGAGTGCTTTCGAGCATACCACAGAGTTGCAGTGACATGTCATTCGATACTATAGGTGATCGCGATCCTCACAAATACTACACAGACGCTCAGTCTGGCAATGGCAGAGCAAATAGCGTCTTATCCAAACCTCCCCGAATTGATGCACACTGCCCCATCCCTCGTGACACTATCCGTCGGCTATGTGGTGTACGACCTCAGGCCATTCGACATTCCTGCGTAAGTGTTGATCACATGGGTAGACGAGATTTTGTAACTTTTTTTTTCAGGGCATCTGCCGTCGATTTTGTCGGACTCATATATCTTATGATTCTAGCGGTAAGACGTGCACTGTCTTGGTATACCATCTATCTTGTTGACCAGCTGTACATAGTTCATATTAACCGTGAGCCCGATTCGTACACTTCACTTGGGCCAAGTTGGAGCCTATTCCCTTTAGAACCACCTTGCAGCAGCAAGGGCGCAAAGTGGTTTCGAGAGGCGTTTGACACTGAGATCCTTGATATTAATGCGCTTGCTCTGGCCCTTCATCCTATACTGCTTCATCTCCGTAAGCAGTATATTACCTTTTTTTCCCTCAAACTCACTCGTTACAGCTCGTGTATGGATTGTTAAGTTTGGCGTTTGGCGTCCCATTTGGCCGATAGTGCGTCTGTCCTTCTGCTTTCAGAGTGCGATCTGATTCGTGCGTAGTTACGGAAATGCTGGCTTCGTCATTTATTGGATGATGTCTTGGGTGGCGATGGCTGCGCTGCACGTTCCTTTTCGTTTGTCTGTCATTGTGATTCTGACAAGTCACGGTAATCAGGGGATTCGCATTAGAGGCGATGTTTACACTCTTGACGATGAAGTTCGTCCCGATCTTTCTTGTCCTATGGATCATCGGTGGGTCGTTGTTTCTAAGCAAGTGTCCAGTGACTCGATCATAACTCTCCGCAGTCAATGTTTCCGTGTCATTGTACCCCATTGAAATTCTTCCAATCATATTCCAATACGGGTACGCAATGCCGTTCTACAATGTCTCCCAAACGGTTCGGGCGATCGTGTTCAATACAAAAAACCAAAGTACGTGAGGTACCCAAAAGAAAGTATTATACTGATTTCCCTCTGGGTTACTAGTTGGACTTAACTTTGGCGTGCAGTTCGCGTGGATCGCAGTTTCATGTATCACTCTGCCGCTCTCGCAGTGGTTTGCTCGACACAAAGAGGTCCAAGCTTGGCATCAGTCACAGATGAAGGGGGAGTCGGTAACACATCTATCCGCTCTTACTGATAATCGTACAAGTGTATGAGCAAGACCCCAAGCTATTGGGATCACCAGCACTATGCACCTGAAATCATGTCACACTCGCTGGATAAATACAGTATATTATCTAGATATGGTGTTTGACGGCACTTTACGTATATGTGATATGGAGGTTCACGAGAGCTTCTCTTCGTGGTGGATCATCGGGGTGTGCGGGCAAGGTCAGCTTATTCAGAACACCACTATTGTCCGTCTTGAGGAATGCCCGCAAATGCCCTCAATGCTTCCCTCTTTGCGACCGTGTCCCCTTTGAGCGGAAGTCCGTACGCCTTCAACAACGCATCGTATCGCTCCTCTGGAGGAAAAAATCAGTTGTGAAACAAAGGTGAATGAAAATACCCACTCGTAATATGCTCAAACTCGCCGCGCGACGTCGGGAATCCAGCCGCAGGCTTGCCATTCGCCGCGTTGGGTGTCTTGAGCGTCGCCTTCATCATCGTCGCACGCGAGTTATGCAGCCGTGCTGGCAGCCGATCCTGACTGCGCTCCATTCAGCACCGCTGCGTATCACGACCGGGGATGCCACTTACTCGAGCTTGATCGACTCGCTCAATGCGTTCAGCTTCTTTTCCAGTTCCTCTATCTTGGCTGCCTGCGCCGCTGCGTCTATTTTGGTCTCTCCTTCTCCCTCTCCCTCTGCTTCCGCTTCTGCTTCACCACCGTTGGCGTGCCCATTAGGCCGGTCCGTCCCGAGCGTCGTAAACTGCTGTTTGAGTGCCTCGAATTCAGCCATTAGACGTCCCTGCGACTGCTCGATCCCCTCCAGACGGTTCTTGAGCCCGCTCAACTCGGCGCTGACGTCTGTCCCGCTAAACGCCGTCGACGGCACGAGCGCGAGGGCCTGCGATGCCGCCGCAATCTGGTCTGCCATCGCTGAGAACGACGCCGAGAGACGGTGTGGCCACAGTGGGGGCGGTGGGGGGTATGGTGATGCATCGCTGAACGGTCGGTCGAACGAGAAGTCGAGCGTCGGCGTCGACGACGCGGGCAACGATTCCGGGTAGTTGCCGTGGATGTGCCGCATCGGGGATGCCGGGAAGGTGGGCGAAGCCGGGTAGCTGTTGGGGTTGGGTAAGACCATGGTGGTGCGTGAGCGGTGTGAGGACACCGATGGGGGTCTATATCTTGCCCTGTGTGCAGGCTCGTGCCACGTTCATGAGTACGAGGCGGTGATGCGGGTCACCGGGCTGTGGGACTGCTCGTATCCATCGTGTGCATCACCGGCCTTTATTCGGCGCCGGGGGGCTTGACGTGTGTATGGGCTTCTCACGTGCTGGGTCTTGCTCGACATTTTGGGGATAATCGTGACAGCGTAAGTACCTCGTTTGCATGCAATTCGAGGCAAGATTGGTGCCAGCTGTGGTACGTGAGATGGCGCGGGCGCATCCATAGTATACACGGCACCCTCTGTATTGGCACGGAGGGTGAACAAAACAACCTCGAGATCACCGAGTCGCAATGGAGGAAATGCGCCATGCTTCCACAACCTCAGGCTTTAGCTCTGCCTGTGGTGAAAGGTACGACTGTTGCGAACGCTGACACTGACGTGAATGCAAGTAATAGCCGCCATCACAGAGCACAGCGAACGAGAAAGGAGGGAGACCGCTAGAGAGATGACATCAATATCGGAAGTACACAAAGACGTAGAGAAAGAGAAGCTGCAGACCGTTCACTGCACAGCGCACAGCAATGTGATGGCCACGATTGAGCACCTGACACGTAGCACGCAAGGCAGCGGAGGCGAAGCTGACCCAATGACTGGCAACGAATGACATGGTGCACGATCGAACGTGACGCTGGAGCATGTGGTAGTAGACTAGATAGTGCTCATTTACGGCCAGCTTACTTGCTTACGTCATTGTAGGCATGGACTAATGCATTGGATTGTTCCGAGCAATTTTGCATGCGCACCAGCTGCCCATTAGTCGTGATTGTGATTGTGTATGCTTGAAAACAGGAGTGAATGGGGTTCGCAGATGATCTATCTAGCAATGATCGGGGAATAAGTGATAAAGTACGGTGAAAAAAGTCCACGCTGCGAGTTCAACTTGATCCTGGACCCGGACTATTCGACTCGGCCCCAGGTTTTGTGGCTGCATCCTCTTGAGCGACACGCAGCTCCGCCTCTATTCGTTCACGTGCACGAACCACCTTGGATTGCAGGTAATGTGAATGTGAGGGTGGTGGCGGCGGTTTACCAGGTCGTGAGGCGGACGCTGGTAGATCCGGAGGGGGTCGAGGCGCGTTTACTTTGAACAGATGCTCGTAGTTCTGAAAGGACATACGATTAGTCGCCGACTTTCCCGATGTCTCGAGGGTGTTCACCTTGAGTATACTTTCCATGACCTCCCCACGCTTGACGTTCAGAATGAGATGGGCTTCGTCCAATGTCATACGGTGTTCACGCGTCAATTTGTCGGTCCCCGAGCCGGACGTGGCGTGGCGTACGCCTGCAACATCGGAGCTTAATGCCTCTGGACGGTGTTTGGCATCTGAGACAACAACGACCGCGTTTAGCCATTAATTGAGCGAGAGATGTGGGACGCACTTTGGAAAGCTTGTCTGCCAGCTGCAAAGAGCGCCTTGCCGAATATTTGGGTGCCAGTTATAAGAATTTGCCCAAGGAGTCTTGGTACGGACTAGACGGGAATGTCAGTGGTAAGTTTGTCTGAAATAGCGATACATACCATGGAGTGGAGGGCGGGAAGGGTGCTGCAACGGATGAGCCCTTTCACTGTGACCAAACCACGTGATCATCAAAAATTGCTGGACGCTAACGGACCACTATAGCGAACGACCATGACGAGCACCTTGTCAGATTCTCACTCGAAAAAGCGGAGACATCGATCGGCAGAAGATCCAGATGTGACACGCTCGCCATCGAAAAAGAAAAAAGAAAAGCGTCGCAAAGATTTGGACGCACTTCCCTCGGAAGACGGGCGAACGCGCAAACTGAAATCTCCCAAGGACAAGGGCAGGTTGCACGCGTCAGACCATCCAAGCGAGTTTCGCGTGCTTAATGCCAGCCTCGTCCTTTCCATACCCCCTGTCTTTGCTTCCGATCTCCGCGCCGGAGTAGAAGAAATGCTGGATAGCATGGTGATGCGGTGAGCGTCGGAATTTGTACTGTGCGCCTCTTTTGTTGACGAGAAAGCACTAATTCATGATCATACCTCGGCGGATAGGTATATACCATCTTTGCAGGGTGTACTCTTAGCGCATTCAAACATAAGATTCTTGAGCCACACTGCAAGCATACATGGTGATTGCCCTTTTGCAGTGTGTAACGTGAGCTTCGACGCAACTGTATGGGGACCCCAAGTCTCGATGAAGCTAGGTATGCTCTATCATTCTTGATTTTGCTTATTGTTCTCACGTGTCAACATACTTTATTCCTTCTACACCCCAATGTATCTACTATTTGCAGTGGGGAGAATAAGTCTGTGTTCTCCTGATCACATTTCCCTTCTTGTGCACCGTACTTTCAACGTCTCCATCCCTCGGCATCACATTCCACAGGATCAATGGATGTTCGAATACGGGCCGGCAGAAAACGATCCCGAGTTTGGAGAAGGAAGAGACTCGGGCACGGATGCCGAACCAAAATACACCGATAAAGATGTGGAGATAGACGATTCCACCGGGCCAAAGGCTTCTGGAGAGACACAGGAGGTGGAAAGTAGTGGTCGCTGGGTACACCATCTGACAGGATTGAGACTTGGTGATCCGGATGGCCGCGTTGAATTCACAGTGATCGGGTATGTTCTTGACTTACCCTGACAGCACGGCTGCAGTGCTTTATTGACAACGCGGCCCAACAGGCTAACGGTAGCAAACGAGATGCTATCACTACAAGGGTCTATCCAACCGGACCCTTTCTCTCCGGAACACGTCCCGCATCCCGACAAGGCAGCCGCCGCTCCCCCTTTCAGCCAAGATGAAGAATCAGAAGTTGATATTCAGGATGATGGCAAAGAAGAAGGGCAGGAAGAGGGCGAGAGTGACGAAGATGGGTTCACACACCTCGCGAGGCTCGCGGATGAGGCCCAAGCAAACCAAAAAGCGAAACGCGCGGAAGAGGAGGCAAAACGACTTGAGAAAGCAAAGAAACGAAAACGACGAGAAAGCCATGGTGACGTTAGTGGAGAGGGTCTTCGCCTTGGCAAGAAGGCAGACAGGAAGCGAATAAAGCAGACCACCTCGTGATGTCACAATTGTGCTATTTCCGTGGGCCTATCGTACAGCATAAAAGTCTGTGACCTCGTCCTCTTGATCGTGGGTCTAACAGTCCACACACCGTTCGGGTAGGATCGTCATGTGAGCAAGAGCCGTGTGCAGTACCGGAGTCTTCGAAGCAAAGGATAGTAAACTTGGAACACTGCTCACACGTACCACTGGCCGTGAGCAGCGCCTCAAGAGACGGCCCGGGACTGATCAACTTCCTGTTGATAGCGACCCGGGTTACCTGACTGTTGATAACTGGCATTCCGCGAGGACTGAACCGATGCAGATATCGTGCTGGCTGATTTCATGTTCCGGGACCGAACACACCATTTCAAGCAGATGTTACTGTTTCTCGTTGGCACAGCGTGTCTACGCCAATCATGCCGCCAATGTTGATATAACCATGCTAGGCAGCTGCGATACTTCGTCATCCTTACCAAATTTAGATTCTTGTGTTCCCGTGGTTCCAAGGTGGGTTTTAGGCTTATCTTACTCCAGGGGGTCAGCGACTCGTCGCGCAACGCAAATAGGCCTGTTCTCGTTTGCTCACAGTATTCAGATGCATCAGCGGATCAAGAATTCATCCATGGCCGTAGCTTGTGTGTGCCGAGCTACACTTTTGCGGTGTTATCACTTCGCGGATGTGCATCCTTGGTCGCGTGCTGCATTTCTGATACTTACCCACTGCTCCACGACTTGAAAAAAATCGCTTCGCATCCATGTGGGCTGATCTGCTTTGGCATCAAGTCAGCCAATTAGTAATCACGCGCCTTCTTGCACCGAATGGCCAGCTTTCACTGTATTCTCACCGCAGACTATTTTTTGAAATTTGGCAGATGCACCGTGCTTTAACTTTTGATTTTTCCATGAGAACTAAAAATATCTATCCGAAGCAAAGATAGCGCCGCATGGTGGTTGTGACGATTATACTTCAACGGCCACCACCGCGCATGGACAAGGATCCGAACCAGTTGACGCTCAGGGAACCACAGCGGACGGGTAACCTGTTCTTGATCTTTCATGAGAACGTTAGGCAATGTGCTGAACGTATAAAGGCTTCAGGATGCTCTCTCTATACCCCAAGCTCCCGTTGCACCGACGATCTACAGTTCCCCCGCCTTCACCATGGTCTCCAAATTTGCCCTTCTTAGCAGCCTTTTGCTCGCCTCCGCGGCTTTGGCTGCTCCTTCCTCTCGGCTCGCGGCCCGTATTGCTCGTCGTCGCGAGAACCGCCAGTCTCAGCCTATCAACCGCCTCGAGTCACCCGCTGGTGGTGTCTCCAACGTAGAGTACAGTTCCAACTGGGCCGGTGCTGTCTGGGATGAGGCTTACGTTCGTATCATCCCAATGATCGGCGATGTGCCAGTCTCACTATTTCTTTACAGGACACTTTCACGACTGTCACTGGCACTTTCACCGTCCCCACTCCTTCGGGCAATGGTGCTGCCTCTGCTTGGGTTGGTATCGACGGTGACTCCTGCCAGACCGCTATCCTACAGACTGGTGTCGACTTCACCGTCCAGAGGAACGGCGCTGTCTCGTACGATGGTACGTCGGCGTCTAAATTACACGTTTGGAATGATGTTCACACTCCGTCTATCAGCTTGGTACGAGTGGTACCCCGACTACGCCTACGATTTCTCCGGGATCTCCATCAGCGCTGGTGACGAGATCAAAACCACCGTCACCGCATCTTCGACCACATCTGGTACCGCGGTCATTGAGAACTTGACCACGGGCCAGACAGTCACCCAGTCCCTCACGTCCTCCTACGCGCTCTGCGAGGCAGACGCCGAGTGGATCGTCGAGGACTTTCAGGAGGGCGGCCGCCTTGTACCGCTTGCCGACTTTGGCACTGTGACGTTCACGAGCGCCACCGCCTCTGGTCCGGGTGGCACCTACACACCCTCTGGTGCCACCATCATTGACATCGAGCAGAAAGGCCAGGTCCTCACGAATGTCACCACCAGCGGAAGCTCCGTCACCGTCCAGTACGTCTAAACATGGATGGGTTGCATCCGGATGGCTTTTCACAGGGAAAACCGGCGGGTGTTGTTGAGTTATAGTTATGTAGTGTGATTCATTGCTTTTCTGGGGAATATAGGCAGATGTTCAAATGGCATGCACTGATTTGTCTTGTGCATGATCGGCCATACTCGTCGATCACATTACAGTGACGGATCACATGGCCAGATACATTCGAATTTCTGTAACCCTCAGGCTGTTGTGCCTGGCAAAGTCGGTATTAGGATGCTATCCTATCGTAGCGGCGCTGGCCCCCGACTCCGGATCCGCTGCAACTTACACAACGTGAATACTGGCAGATTGTACATATAGGAGGCTTTCTGCACATTCCTGGGGCTCGATGCTGTCACACTGGGAATCCATCAGTGTTGCTGGCGAATGCGATTCAGAGTCTTCCTAATGACCCAGACCCCATGTGCCGAGAATTCACTCCCAAGCCTGGGTCTTGGGGGCAAATGCTCGCTTCGGCGCCTTCAGCGCCTGCGCTCACACTCGCCCCGACACCTAATGAGATGTGTAATGAGTTGAACCAGGGTGCCGCTGTGGGCCGCTCAACGTTGTTTTCCATGCCTTCGTTTGCTCCTCGCTGCGCAGACGGGCAGCATAAATTTTGTTCAATGGCAGCAGTGGGTTACACCAAATAACATATACGTCCGTGCCATTGTATTTCACAGCCTGAGGACCGGAGTGCTCGCTTCGTCGATGGTACAAGGAACACATCATGGGAGCCTGGTTATAAACCTGTCCGGCATGTCAGCTTACAATAGAGCTCCAAACTAGATTGATAAGCGCAAACACTTGGAAGACGTATAGACGATGACAAGCTCAGCTGCGCCCGATGGAGGGAAAAGCTAAGGTGAGCGAATCCCGAGCACGAAGATTTAGAGTGTACAAACGTTCACTCTGTTGTCGCAGCCTATGTGTACTGTAACAATGCTTGATTACACCAGCACTGCCAGCTCCGGCATGGTGCAATCACAGGACACGGTCAGGTGGGTGGACACAGCCAGCAACAAGTGCATCGGACATGTAGTATGCAACACTGTTTGAAAAGAGCACAATGCGGAGGGGTGCGACATTCACACAGTAGATTTCAGGTTGGTCTGGGCCTGCGGCACACTGGCAGGTTCAAGTTCACATGACATCCCGATCACGTGGGTGCACGCTAACCGCCGGTGCCTGGGGTACCGACAGAAACCCGTGGGAGTCGGGGATCTCGCATCAAGATGGAACGGAATCAGTGGAACTCTCTACTGTGTACTATCGTACGCGTCATACCCCGTCGCATGCCAGGATCAAAAATTCGTCACCGTCACGCAGCTCCGTTTCGGTGGTGCAGGGGGACCCAACAAAATCCTTCATGGATGATTCGCCCAAAGATCTCGTGATAGCCAGCACACCGTTGACACCACTCGTGACAAAACCTCCACCATCCATGATTCGCTTCGCTTCTTGCCTATCTGGACCTTTGTGATCGTATGTCAAGCGTACGATCTTTCCCGCCCGACTCCTCATGCGTCGCCTGCAATAGCACTGTAAAGCACTCGGCGGAGTGACGGGGGAGGCGATACACACCGTCAGGAAAAGTATGAAGTTACGGTAAACCCTTTCTGATGCACATAATTTGTGAAATTTATACAATCAACCACAATGCTCTTACAAGGGTAGGTCTGGTGGACGATTTGTGTGGTACAGGAGCTAATGTGCCAGCAATATCATTATTTTCTATTTGTGCTAACTTTGTCAGCTTAACGGGCATCACCAACTCACACTTTCACTATAGACACTTGTGAGGCTAGGTTCGTTTAACCAGATATATCTACAACAATTCAGTAGGCAATGTTTGCCATCCAGATGGCTGTTACCCAGTATTCCCTTGTAGCATGCCGTTGCCAACTGATGTAACGTATGGACTTGCCGTGCAGGAAAATGTATTTGACGGAAGTTGTTGACATGCTCCAATGCAAGACCAAAGTCTCCTCACTCGCAGGGTTAGCAATTCTGCCAACAAATATCATTAGGACAGAGTATGCACTCATTTGTAAGGATGGGTTTCACTATCAGAGGTGTACCATCTCGAGATTGAGTTCTCTTTGCTCGCGCGGCTGGTGATGCCGCCCACAAGCCTCATTTATGACACAGTGCACACTTGTAAGCAAGGAGGGGCATCATCGTCAAGTTGTCCAATTGTTCGGAAGCATTGGATCAGTGGTGGGCTCGTCACCGGTGCAAATCCATTGCCAGTTTTACCCATACCTGTCTGCCCACTCAAACCAGTGTAATGCACACAAAAACTCATCAATTAATCCAGCTACAAAGGTTACTAGTTTTGTGCATCACTCGGGGCCTCAATACGGCGCCTTTTAAAAGAGGTCGCCACTGACATGTTCTCAGCCAACTGGGGGGCATAGACCATGACACCCTCCCGTCCAAAAATCTTTCTGTTGCCAATCAATGAGCCTGTGTCACCAAATGGCAAAGATGCGGATCAGCTTACCGGTTCCACCACAAGAGGAGGTCGTCTACGAATGCTTTCTCCTCAGCATCCTTGGTGTCTTCGAGCCATTTCACAATAGAGTTGTAGAACTGGCCATGGTTGAAGACTCCATCCACGAGCCTCCAAGATCCACAGCTAGAAAGCGCAAATCGAAGCTAATACCTTCGTTGCAATGTGTATTATCTGGCAATAATCAGACACTCACCTGCACTGCAGTGTACGCAATGGCCCTGGGTTCCACTGTCTTCATTCTGATGAGGTTGGCTACATGTTTGCGGGTGCGTCTTTCCCCACGGCGACGCTTACAGGAGAGCACCGGATCTGCGGAGTCTTCATCATCAGCCGAGCTGGGTGATGTGAAGATTAGTTTAAAGGCCTACAGAGCGCCAAGTCAGCTGCGCAAGCGTTAGCATGCAGAAAGGATAGACTTACGCGAAGTAGGAGAGGTCCCTTGAATAGTCCTATGGCAGGGTTATTCGGGTCGTATCTTCCTTCATAAAGGAAGCGCGGCCAAGAGTTCGCCGTGATGACAAATTTCGGATGCCAATCTCGGATTTTCTCTTGATGACTGTCCAAAGTTTATTTAGAGAATCGAGTAGATAAATATGAACACTTACTCCGCCTTTTCCCAGTCATATTCTACGGGACACAGGAGTCGTCCTGTACTATCATTATGGAATCCACGACCTGATTTGTCGTAAGAAGACAAACGAGGATTTGGGACCTCGCCTTCAGTTAACCAGTTCACGATGGTAGTCTTGAGGACTGAGGCATCATCCGCTCGAGCAGAATCCGCACCGTCCGTGAGCTCGACATTGGAATTAGCTACTTAATGGTTGCTTAAAAAAGATAGTCACTTGTTTAATCACATTGTCCAGTGTGCCGGCGTTGCCTGGATCAATGAGCCAGTCCCCAAATTCAGGCAACACGACAATCAAACGTTCGTAGCACTTGAAGGTCCTGTTTTGCCTGGAGATCCCGTGAACAGGGCCCGGATTGTACGTGCATTCAGGAGACTTACTCAACCGAATGGTCATGCTGCGTCTCTTCCATAGCTCCTCGTCGATCTGCCTCGTGGATCAGGTCCTGGATGTTGTCGGTGAGGGTCGCGAGCCTCCTGATGGCTCTACCGCGTTGACGCCAAGTACTAGAAGGCATGCACTCTCGTGAACTTCCTACCCGAGTCTGATCAGAGGGTGCTCTCACCGGTCAGCTAGAGCGATTTATCACAATTTGCGACGCGTGAAGCATGCGAACTTGTCGATCCAGTGGCA
>JBBPOD010000468.1:0-18589 GCA_038091255.1 Tylopilus intermedius | reverse complement strand
AGGCCGGCGTCGATGATCTTGTCAGGAAGACCAAGGGCGCGCCCACGGTCGTCTTTCACTGCAAATTCAGCCAGGAACGGTGCGTGTCGCTCACAACTTCACTGAGATCTGAGCCTGTTCTGATCGATATCTGATATCCAGCGGGCCGGTCGCAGCTGCGGTAGGTCATCTTCGCCGTAGCCTGTGTCGTGGCTAAAACTCTGTCCTCGAACAGCTCTACGATGCAAGGCGAGCACTTCAAGAGGCCGAGGAATACAAAAACCAACAAGTGTACGTTCTGGAAGGAGGATTCAATAGGTTCGCTGCTGCATTCAAGGTCTGTGTTCCCGTTGAGCCCGATAATACGGTCGGCTGATCAGTCCTCCCCTATATATAGGACGACCCCCTTCTAGTGGAGAATTGGGACGAGAACGTCGTCATTTGGTGATATAGTAGGACGGGCGAGGTGTACAAGACATTCGCGCCGGAGGCATGCCCTGGGGATCAGCTCGAGGTCTCCTCGGAAACACCATCTTTGGACTCCTTTTGCTTGATGAATCGCTTGGGCATCTCTTCCACCACCCTCGCCAGTTTCCGACGTTCAGCTTGCAAGTTTTGTTGGCAGACCGTCCTGGGTGTGGAATGAGTCACCGACGCGCCGCGTTGCGTACGATCCGGACACGCACCATGTCCCGAGAGAAATGACCATAAACGTCCCAACCGCCCAGTTAGAGGCAACAAAGGGGCCTGTAGAGGGCGACAGTGAGAATATTACAGTGTGTGTGCCATGCAACACCCGACACGTACTGGCACTCATCGCGCGAATGACGCCCACGCCGGCCCCGCTGGCAATCCCGTTCAGCAGACTGTTACGGGCACAAGGCATCTCTCCGAGTCGCTGAAAGTCATCGACGATGGATATTCCCTGGCTTCGCAGGGTAAATTGTCAATGAGCGACGCTGCCCCCCTCGGCGTGCCACACACTCGCACCTTGAACGCGATCCATACGTCCTGCCAGTAGTTGCCAGTGGTCTCTGTCTTGTAGATCGGTCGTCGTGAACCTTCGGAGGGCTCTACAGTTTCTGAGTGTCGATTCGGGGCAGGGTCGTCTGCGGATGCCATATTCAAGTTGTGTGTTTTGCTTGGACGGTTTTTCGTCGTGTCACCCGTGACGCAGTGGTCGCGACTCTACATGTGACAAGCTTTACTATCGTACTAGTACTGCACCTATATACACAGAAAAAATCTGCAAAGCCGTCTGCGTGATCCTACTCCAAACGGTAATCTCCACACACGAAAGGGGGGAACAGGGCAGTACGAGTAAACAGGACATTCAATTGTGAATCTGGAAGACACAAGAATTCATGCAGTAGGAGAGTATTGGAAAGAAGATTGTGGACGGGAGCCCATACCACTCTACACACATAGTTTCTAGTCAGCTATTGCGCACGCCAAAAAAGAGTAAAATGCATACCGCCTCGTATATTTTCTCGATCCACACCATGTTCGCAATCGAGTCTTCGGAGGACATCCAAGAGTCAGGCGTTCGGCCCTTGACCCGATCAACGAAGGCTTCCAGCTGGTACCTATAAGTTGTCCACCACTCCTCTCCTTTGAGACCAGAATTTGCGGGGAACTTGTACGCCTTCTCTGTTCGCGGCTTCCCTCCATCCGGGGACACTTTGATATAGTGGTAGATCATAGGCATGGGGAAATTGAACAGCTCCACTGAACCCTGTTCACATATCGCTCGCACGGATACGTCGGGCACTCGAGGAATGAAACCGAGTAGGTTGGGTACCGAGAGATCGCACTTAATTGTGGCCTTAACGGGTTCCCCCCCTGGGCTTGCAGGGGGAAATAGCAGAGAAGCCGCGGTTGCGGTGTCAATGCGGGCGTCTTTGTAAAATTTAACGGCGGATGCAGAGACGACCGCAGTTGGGTCATTTTTCGTCAGGTAGCGGACACAACTAAGCGGGTAACCTAATGCCAAATGTCAGGCTCGCATCATGTGTCGGGGAGAACTGATACTTGCATCCACAGTCCATCATAGTGCCGCCCCCGATATCATAAATCATGCGGATATCGTCGTCGGCGATAACGCCTTTGGGGAGGCACAGAGCAGCGTTTATTTCTTTGAGGTTACCCAACTCACCGCTGTCAATGATTTGTTTGACACGCTGTATTGCGGGATGGAACCTGAATAGCTGTCAGCTTCGATTGATAACTTGGGTCTGCATAACTCACCTGTAATGGAACGCTTCCAAGAGTACGAGTCCTTTTTGGTTTGCCAATTCGACCATGCGGCGGGTCTCTTCCGCAGTGTCACCACTCGGCTTTTCGACTAAGACATGCTTTCCCGCGGCAAGCGCTTTCATCGTCCACTCGTAGTGCAATCCATTAGGGAGCTGGATGCAGGTTCAAGTCAGTATACGTGCACATTGAGCTTATGACTGGATTGTCTACCGGATTGTAGATGGCATTGATTTCAGGGTCGTCCAGCAAGTCTTTTATTTATGCTATCAGCCAACTGAAGCCAATGGTGCCAACTTCATTGATGTGTACCTTGATATCCAGTTTTCCCTCCGTACCATTTCTTGATGCCATATTTCTTCGCGAACTTCTCTGCCTTGTCGATGTCTCGTGCAGCGACCGCATAGACTTCGACTTCAGCGTGGCTCTTTGCGGGTGTCACGAGAGCATGAGGTGCGATATTGGCAGCTCCCAAGATGCCAAACTTGAGCACAGCGCTGTCGCTCCGCGTGCTAGAGGGTGTGGGAGGGTTGATGAATGCCTTGTCGAGGGAATACGGTCAGCATTGCACCCATGTCATTGCTCGTGACTCACAGCATTAAGCCGTTTGAAGAAGCCAATGACCGACGCCATCGTTATGGATTACAACAAGCTCGATGAAACAGGTTCGTGTGAGGTCGGGGGCTTCGTATCATGGTCGGAGCAAGTTCCCACGAGGTTCGGTGTGTAAACTCAACGGGTGTGTTG
Source organism: Tylopilus intermedius (assembly GCA_038091255.1). Taxonomy (NCBI): domain Eukaryota; kingdom Fungi; phylum Basidiomycota; class Agaricomycetes; order Boletales; family Boletaceae; genus Tylopilus; species Tylopilus intermedius. The sequence continues at coordinate 15,610 of JBBPOD010000468.1, read as the reverse complement.
GTTGTTAGCGGGCCCATGTCGATCGCGACGCCACGTCAGCGTAATCTTCGGCGTAGCGATGATCGATGGAGAGATACTCTGTGGGTATCAATATGCTACAGACCACTTAAACCCTTCAACTTAGCTTACACATATGTTTCCGAGTCCGAGGGTAAAGTGTGCAAGACGACACGTGAGTGCCCGGGGTTCGATTGGGCTGAAATTAGGGGACCAGCAACCGTGCTCGCGTACAAACACAAACGTCTGAATCGACTTAGGCGCTCGTCCAAGTCAGCAAACATGATCCGATCACGACACGCGTGTGAGGCCGAAGATTGAGCACTACCGATGGGTAAGAACATGCAGATACTCCCACATCGTTGACTACTGCCTGACCTAGCCAAAATAAGTGTGCGTCATCGTCGCTGTCAGAGGTGAAGGAAAAATTGGCTTTCAGGATAGACGGTCACACGGTCTGGTCGATGCCGCATCGTCGAACTAGTTCAACCACCTTCCGTAATGGAAGCGACCTGGTTTGCAACTCATTTGTGAGCGACGTCTTCCATATCACTTTCGATGTAAAAGTCAATGCCACGGATCGGGAGACATGCTGCGGCGGCCAGTAACTCATTTTTCGTGCCGACGGAGGGCCGCCCCTGTCCCAGGCAGAAATAGAAATAGTGATCAAAGCACAAGTCGAATTATAGGCGGAAGGCGACAATAAGGAGCACTTGGCCTAACCCCAAAAAGTATCGGCATGTTCGGGTTATTCATCGGCATGTCCGCATTGCCCGGCACGAGTGGCTTCCTGGAGGCCAAAATCTGTAATCGGCTCAACATCATTGGCCTCGACGACGACGATCATGCGGCCCGACTGTGAAAGATGAAGCAACAAATCACCATTCGTCTATATGTCACTCACGGTGATCATTTATTTTTAACATGGTGCTTCTATGCGAAATCTAAGGAGATTTCGTCAGCCGGGCATGTGCTTGATTCATGGCACGGTACGTGTCTGTTCTTGCAGATTCAGGAAGACCGAACATCTCGACAATTTGATGTATTGCCCAGCTCGTAAGCAGGATGCACTCGGGTCGGGATGATGACTCCGAGTGCGTTTCGCACGCGGCCTCTGATTTCCTACCAGCAGCAACGCTTTCGAGCGCCGTAGACTTCTCCGAGGATTTTGAAGCTAGAATAGGTGATGTGACATTTCGAGAAGTTCCCGAGGTCGAGGTGAATGATGCGTATAGTTGATTGAGCTCGAAGCTTGGTTTTGGCTCGATCAATCCGCAGTCTAGGAGTGAAGATAAGTATTGTGATGTCCTATAAGCTGTGTCACGGGCCGCCGTGCGTCAAGAACAATTCCTGAGAGCACAGAATAAGCTAACCTCTGTAGTGTGACCACGACCTCCAGACACAGAAAAAGAGTGGAAAATTGGGTATCACCGCTACGCATGTGGGAAGTGAGCAACGATTTGCATAAAATACAAAAAAGAGTGCGCACGTATCAGTGTTACCGGAAAAGTAAGGGGAGTCAGGAGCATCCATGAATAAAATCCCCGTCGATGCCGCAGTTCACGACTTGCCAGAAGTGTCCGCAGGTGAGCGAGAGATGGGTTCAATGCGTGATCTATTCCTGCGGTATACAGAGAAGGAGGGTAGATGAGCGGTATCTGTGCAAGGAAGATATTGTGAGTTTATTGTGGGAGCAGAAAACTGCTCACCTTTAGTAGTGAATGTGGTTGCCTCCTAGCTTTCTTCGCGTCGTATCGTTCTGTACTGTAGCCTGCGGGCCCCACTGATGGATCAACCTTTCTGAGTGCCAGCTCCTCGAACTCTATTCGATCAGCTACGCGTTCACCCAATTCATAAGCCCATGACTGCTTGGGTGAATCGCCTTTGTCGCAGCCTTGACAGAAACATGCCCACCTTCCAGCTACCCTTTGGTGCTTTTCCAAGGTTATACCAGATATCCGTAGCTTTGTCTATCACTCTCCTCAGGGCCCTCTTGTGCCAAGAGGGGTCACTACTTGCACCGCATGACGAAACCAGGTCGAAATGGTAGTACACCAGCAGAGCATTGTCGGATGGTTTAAGTTTAGTGTCCCTGAGTCTAGCAATGGGAAGCGCGATGATGCGCATCGGGTGTGTACCTTTTGAGAGTATGTTCATTGTCAATGGATGAGCGTCTGTTGCCAGTAGTGGGCGCTTCTTGAAGTACGCAGCCAACACGTGACTCAGTTCCACCTCTGACCGACACCCGTCGCGCTGAGTGGTCGTCGCCATGAACTCGCCTGATCCTGTCTCGCCCATTTCCACCGATACGTCTGGATCACCGCCCCCAGACGACTTCCAATTCTCAAACCGTGATCAACAGCAAACCTCAAGTGCTGCCGACCCTCGCACCAACGCCACCTACTCGTTCACTTCGACATCCGGCTCCTCGAAGCGTCGTCTCCCTGGAGGCTCTTCTTCAGAAGGCCAACAACGTCGTGACCCAAAATCAAGGAGACGCGAGGACACTTTTGGTTCCGCAAGTGGCTCGAGGAGAATAGCTGTCGAGGGTCAAGTTCCCCACAAACACGGACGCGCCTTGGGGGGCAACATATTACAATCCAGGGCGGATTATCATTCCCGTTGGGACAAAGAGGAACTTATCGATCTATCCTTGGTGGAGCAACTAAGGCAAGGTCAGCGATTGTGGCGATTGGGTTTACCGTCCTTTACTTAGCTTCTTCGCCACTTTCGTTCTCCAGACTTTGGAGATCCGTTCCTGGAGGATTTGAAGCAGCTCAGCTGATCGTGTTTTTGTTGGATCGTGACTTGAATGGGTGAGTATTCTCCAGCTTGGCCACTTCTGCTGCTCATCCTTACCAGAGTTGCGTGTAGTCCTTCCCATCGTCCTCGAGGGACACGGGGTAAGTATAGTCAGATGATAAGAAAGGCTTCGATGGCATCCCGAGACACATCCGTTTTCGTATCCGTTATGAAGCACTTAAGTACCTTCTGCTGTTTCCTTTATGTGTATCTTCAACGTGCCCAGCTCCTCGCGGACTTCCATTTATTCGGACGGCCTTGACTGTACTTTTTTGAGCAAGCACTGCGATCATCAAACTTGTCCTCCTGACTTTGTGAGCTTGTCATTCACCTGACCGCTGAATCCCGAGAATCTGCCGTGCTTCGAGGTACATATAACGGCACACATCCTGGCTCCTTAACCTGTCGATCTTCCTTCACTCGTTGCTGGTTAATTCATTACTATTTCGTACAGAATGATCCCGAAGCAATTTAGGCATCTGACGCGTTCGTGTTTTTTCGTGCGCCACCCGGAAAATCACTGACAAGTGTTTGTATAGCGGAACAGGTTGACTTCTTCATGGAAAATGGTTTCGTTGTTGTGAAGAATGGTTTCACAAAGGAGAAAGCCGATGAATGGACAGAAAACATCTGGGTTCGTCTTGGCCTCGATCCCAACGATAAGAGCACCTGGGACAGGGAGCGCATCTACATGCCATGGCATAAGCGCGAAAATGTCGCCAGCTTTGCCCCAAAGGTGTGTATGTCCAGCGCGCGTATGTTTTCCCCGTTGTCAACTTCGGATGCAGGTGTGGGAGATCATGAAGGAACTACTTGGTGGGGAGGAACGTATTGATCAGTCCAGCGCTTCTTGGGGTGACTCTTTCATTGTGAATCTTGGAACTGAATCTCTCGGGAAGCCAGATGTTGTCGAACCCAAAGCCCTAGACAACTGGCATGTTGATGGCGATTTCTTTGTAAGTCACTACTGAAGAGAGCTTGCGGCATCAAACTGAAAAGCGTGTTCAGGTCCACTATCTGGATCCTCCGGAACAGGCACTGCTAGTCATTCCCATCTTCTCAGACATCAAACCTCGTGGAGGAGGCACCTTCATTGCCCCTGAGGGTATCGACCTGGTCGCGAAGTATCTAGCAGCGCACCCAGAGGGTGTTCTCCCGACGGGCATGTCGTTTACCCCCTCCACGTCCACCTATGCAGATACCAGGGATGACCCTGGGTACTACTCTCATCTGCGAGAGGTCCAGAAATGCACCAAGATTTTCGAGGTCACTGGCGGAATTGGGGACGTCGTTCTACTTCATCCTCTCATGCTCCACTCGGCCTCGAAAAACCACCTTCGTATTCCTCGTTTCATTACCAATCCTCCTGTTTCGCTCAAAGAGCCATTCGAGTTCAGCTTGGTCGAGAAGAAAACGCTCAAGGCTCTCGGTGTCGACCGTTTTGACTACAAGATCTCGACGGACCGAAGGAGGATAATTCCAGAGAGCAGAGCGACCAAGGATAAGCTGAGACTGGAGGAAGAGAGGAGGTTGGCAGAGTTTGCTGCTAAGGAGCAGCTGGGCGGCATTTCTTCTTCACTTGCAACGATATCCGTTGCATGATCAATCATTCTGAGGCAAGATTTCAATACAGTACCATCTGTGTCACCCTATGTTATCTTTACAAAACATCAGACTCAGGGTAGTCGATCAAAGCGTCCGACTGAGCCCCAAGTCCGTAGGTCAACTTGTAGACGGTACGGGCGCCGGGGTCGCGCCCTACAGGCTACCGGAGTTGCTCTTAGAAGTTTTCCCCGATCGAGGGTCTACGTGACGAGATCCAAAACTTAAATTAGATCTACCCTACAATGGACATCACGATACATGTATTCGAGATTTCACTTCATGCAACCCAGGTTGTGGTCTCGTGGAGGCGAGCGGCCAAACGAACCCTAGTATCGAGTCATCAAGTCAGATATAGCTTGGGCGCAAGCTTGCATTCTTCGGCCCGAACCAAACTTGTCCGAACTTGGCGTTTAAGGACCTCGCCGGAAGGACACGTTGTCCACAGCAGTACTTGGCAAATCGCCGATATGGTTCACGATTACAAGCACCTCACCCGTGTGTCAAAACCATTCTCATTCGTCAAAATCGTCTCGCTGAAATCGTGATACTGGAATAGCCGAACAAGTAGACTTCTTCATGGAAAATGGCTACATTGTAATCAAACAAGCCTTCAGCAAGGGCAAGTCCGACGAGTGGACCGAAGATCTCTGGACTCGTCTTGGATGCGATCCCGGCGACAAATTGACTTGGCCCACAGACAAGGACCGCATTCACATGCCTGTGCATAACTGGGAAGCTGTCAAAACGTTTTCTCCAAAGGTGCGCAGCAGAAGCATGACAACGAAGTCTGACCTCATGGTACGAGTGCAGGCCTGGGGCGCAATGACAGAACTCCTTGGAGGCGAAGATCGTATTGCTGAAAATAGTGGCTGGTGGGGGGACTCTTTCATTGTCAATTTGGGGTCAGAAGGATTCGCGCGCCAGAACGAAACGTTACATCCTCGCGATCTAGACAACTGGCACGTCGATGGTGATTTCTTTGTGAGTCCTCTGCGTGGGTAACTTTCTATAAATTGATTAACACGAGGTATGACCCCAGGTTCATTTTCTGGACTCGCCTGAGCAAGCACTTCTTGTAATCCCCATCTTCTCGGACATCGAACCCCGTGGCGGCGGCACTTATATTTGTCCGGAGGGGATCGAGATGATTTCAAAGCTCCTCGCCGCTCATCCCGAAGGAATGGTCGTTATCCCAGGGCTGTGCATGGCGCCCTCGAATTCGACCTTTGCGAATCCAAGAGATGACCCCGCTTGTTGGTCCCATCTCGACGAGGTAAAGAGATGCCACAAGTTTGTGGAGTTGACCGGGGAGGTCGGTGATGTCGTGCTGTTGCACCCGCTAATGCTCCACTCTGCGTCGAGAAATTACCTGCGCATTCCCCGAATCATCACGAACCCACCTGTGGCATTGAGGGAGCCATTCAACTTTAACAGAGAGAATCCGGAGGACTACAGTTTGGTAGAAAATAAGACGCTGAAGGTCCTGGGCGTTGACCGGCTGGATTACCGAATCACCACTGAACGCCGTCAGGTCGTACCCAAGAGAGTTGGGATTCAGCAGATGATGCTTGAGGAGGAGAAGCGGCGACTTGGAGAGCTTGCTGGATCGAAACAATAGTCAGTTGTGACCTGCTTTCAACCTTGTTGGTACTGAGTAGTAATGATCATGTATGTAGCGAGTCTTCAAGTTAGCAGTTATGTTTCATGTGGCTGTACCTTTTCTACGGTTTCGCTTGGCTTCGACGGTGCGAAATTCGAATCGATTCTGAATCCCAGGCTCACCACGTTTCTGCGGCTCAAAGTCAGTTCTCCTTCGTTTATTTCGATTCGTATGTTTCCCAGTGGGTTCCAGAATGTCCTCGCCATGTCTCTCGTCCTCGGAGTGGCCTCTTATGGGGTCGGTCTCGCTCCGTTATCCATACCGCTCTCAAGTACGTGTTCACGTGGTTTTGAAGGAGTCGACTTGACAGAGGGAATGTCATAAGAAAAGCAACTCTCCATGTTGTCCAACGTGGGTACCGGGCTACTCATCGGCACTGCTCTTGGGGTAATTCTACCCGAGTGAGTCCTTGGCTCCACTCTGCACAATTCCGAGTTCAAGTCGTCCGGTCGTGTCCATCGTCCCAGGGGAATCGAAGAATTGGTGGTTAACGCCGCTAGTGGGGAGCGGAGCGCGCACTCTCTCAGCATAGGACTCCCGATTTTGCTGGGGTTCGCGTTCATGTTTCTTTTGGAGGAATATGCGATCTCCCATGGAGGGCCACTGGGCCATTCGTCGACTTCTCAATCTGGAGGACTGGTGTTCGATGTTGCACTCGAGGAACAAGGACATCCACCTAACCCAGAGAATCATTCCCTTCGTCACGTTGAAACCAGCGGCATGCAGCGAGCCTATCCGTTATCACTAGGTTTGATCATACACGCACTCGTCGATGGGTATGCATTAGGTGTTTCTGCATCCAATGCGCATTCCGTCAACTTGTCCCTCGTCGTATTCCTTGCAATTATTGTCCACAAAGGTATCGTGTTTTGCTTCCGCTGTCCATCCGGTTGACTGTGTTCGTAATAGCGCCGACTGCGCTTGCTCTGACTACGGCACTTCTTGCAAATTCACTATCTGTCACGGACTGTAAAAAGCACTTATTCTTCTTCAGCTTGGCGACGCCTGTGAGCTCAATCTTGACGTGTGGTATTTACGCCTTCCTGTTCGAGAACAATCGGAGTACTTGGTCGGGAAGCGCGTTGCTATTCAGCGTAAGCAATTTACATAAACGTTACTTGGAGATAGTTGCCTCATGCAATCTCGGTTCGTAGGGAGGTACGTTTCTGTATGTAGCGTCGGTGCTACAGCCCGTATCCGGTCACGTATCAGAATCGTCTGCAAGCGAGATAGGGAAGACAATTCGCACTTTGCTACTCGTTGGGGGAATGTTCTTTCCCGTGCTAGTTAGTCGGCTGATGGTGCACGGACATTAATGAGTAATAGAGATCAGTGTGAGATACATCGCTCGGGCCGTCTTAGCTGCCTGACGTGTCGCGCGAACCCAGGCCAAATTCGTGGTAGTGTCGACCATGTCAACGTCAGGGACAGACTCTGAAAGTGAGAAAGAGTCTACACATCTGCCATTAAAACGGGCTCGTCCTTCAAGCGGTGGGTCCCCCGTAAGGACTGCGAGCACTGGCGCCTCGGATGTCAACAGCAATCCTGCACACCCTTCCCCCACCTCGCCAACAACGATGGACAACCCGTCTAATTTACCCCCACTCTCCGTGTCCATCCTCGGCGTCGAACCGCTCGACGAGTTCATCAAGGAGATTGCAGATTTTGTGCATCACATGGTCACAACGCGACTCGGGCCTGACATGGGTCCCGACGCGAAAGTGGAGGTGGAGGCCAAGCTCGGCATCCTCAAAGACCGGGCTGGGAAGAGGATATCCCTGCCGATACTGGTGGAGACGAGTGCGTGTCTAGACTCTAACCTGGTTGACGCGCGCTGATGTGCCTCAGTCCTCGCCTCCGACGGCATCGACCTGCGTTTCGAATCAAACATGTCGGCCGTAGGTGCCAATCTACTCAGATGGCGCGAGCGAATCTCATTTCTGAGTGCCATATAGTCGCAACACAAGCATTTCAATACGCTCCTCAACGAACTGCAACGCAGATCGTCCGAGCCCTCTCATCCTGCATCCCCGCTCGAGTATAAGCACTCCAAAGTGATAGACACGTTCTATCCCTCTGAAATCCCTCGCGATCGTGACAAGATTCGTGTTACCCGTGAACAAAGTGGCACAGTCCTCGAGGTCACAAAGAAAATAAGGCTGGGTGACCTGAATATCTTCTCCCCAAAGCACACAGCAGATTGGAGGGTTAGCGTCAATGTGGAAGTTCCGGGTGCGTTGCATGCTCGGCCTACGCTTGCCGATGCTCATCAACTACACCAGTGCCCCATCCTGTAGGGACGCCTTCTCTCTGGAGAAAGAAGGACAGAATATGCTACTCGCACGAAGAATTTAATATTGATCTCACGCAGGTGGTGTCTTCAACTGGCCCCCACCAGGTACGTACGCCATCTCGCAACGACTTACTTGCCTTCATTTGGTTTGTCCATCAGTCTGAGACGCTGCATGAGCTGGAAGTAGAAATTGCACGGTCTGGATTACTGTTGTCGGCGGCCTCGAAGCGAGGGGATCCAAACGTATCGGAATATGAACGCAATGCGTTTGACGAGTTGATCCGCTCATTTGTGAACAACACTAGGATTCTCGTGAAGAATGCTAGTGAAGGATGGCACTGAACCCGGCTGCATAACATCAGGCGTAGGGTAGGACAATCGGCAGTTTGAATGAGTTGCAGCATAATACAGGGTACCAGGGCATTAGAAGAGTATAGAATACTGTGGTAATGTGGTAAGGAGTGCTGTAAAGCAGTTCAGACACCAACGATTTCAACCAGGTCGCCATCCTCTAAATCGGCGTCTCCGATTTCCGCTTTAGAGCCCATCTTATCTCCATCGACCATCAACTGAGGGAGAGGGGCTGACCGCTTTGTGGACGTAGCATGAGAATATTTGTCAGGCAAACCCGCAGCCTTGAGGAAAGCCTTCACGATCGCGCCACAAGTAGTAGTTGAGCGCACGGTAAGGGGGAAAGTTCTGTCCTTGGTAGCCGCAGAACGGACTATAAGCTTAATTGTATCTCCAACGGACTCGCCTTCCGACTCGAGATCTAAATCGGACTGTGGCACCATAGACGGGGACCGTGCCGATGGGCTATCGTCGCCAGATGGGGATAATTGCCGATCAGTTTGCTGCGTACGAAGATACTCGAAGGTCAGTTTGTCGCATGCCTCTATTTTTATCGATTAGTATATTCGGCAGACTGCCAGGAAGATGAACAGACCCATCTCTCCCTCCGCCCACATGTGAAGACTATGGGGAGTTCCTGAAGCAAAGACGCGCCTGTGGTCGTGGCTGATCACGAGTTGGTCTACCATGACTCCTGCGAGGTCGGCGACTGTATCAAACAATTCTCGGAGAGTCTCATGCTGCATGGCATTAACGTTGGAATAGTCACAAAGGGCCACAAAGGGCCACAAAGGAGATATGGGAAACGTACCCGTCTCACGTTGAACGTCCAACATTGCTCTTGGCCCATGGGGTTTCGCGGGTGTGGGCGCCAGCGGACCGTGATGTCCACAATTTCAGGCCCTCCCATGGGTTCCTGGCTGGTTCCAGCGTTCTTCACTTGTTGCTTCACTGCTTCTGCAATCTTGGCGAGTTCTGGGTCCAGTTCAATATCGGAAGAGTCATCCAGGACCACAGTAGGAGAGGGTGGACGAGGGCGGAATGCGAGCGCTTGTCTGAGATCGTATTGTAAGATATCGAGGCGTGTAACGATGATGAAGTGCACACCTGACGATGTGCATTGCACTTTCGCGCTGATAGTCACTTAGTTTCGGAGGCGGTGTGATTGATCTACTACTAGTAGAGCGGCTCCTCTCTCGTTTGCGCTTGTTGGGTGATGCATTCTCCGCAGTGTTCTTTGATGTATGCTCGACGATCTGAATATCATCGTCCTCGTCGTCCGAATGCAACCTGGATGAAGCAAGTCAGGATATGACGAGGACCACGGCCTCGAGGATGGTCCCGGGGACACGCGCAGATCAAAATGATGAAGGATGACTCAACCAAGAAACCCAAGACAGAATATCTCAGTGCATATAGATTCACAGACGTACATTCTAGCTACATCCGTGACCTGCAAAGGTGGGCGATCGTTCTGCTTGATCGGTCTCTTCTTCTTCCGGGATTTGGCAGTGACCATGTCTTCCTGGTAGTCCTCCACCTCCCAGTCATCGCCGGATATTGTGAATGGTATTGCCTCTGGTGGGAGATGAGCTTAATGTAGTGGAAACGCGGTGGTGGCACTGACTCGCGTCGGACTGCTGGAGCTGCTTCCAGTGCTGGGCTGTTCTTCCCCTGTTTCTGCGGAAGAGATCGTCCTCGTCGTTGATCGTGGTGGCGACCTGCGCTTCACTGCTGGTCGCTGGCTGTTTCGACACGATACGTGGTCGCGGTCGCGGACGCGCTGGCTGAGCCATTCGTTAATGAGAACACCCCCGTGGGAATATATCCCACCACGAAGAGTCACATCGTGACACACCACGTCACGTCACGCTTCACTGCCATGTCCGACAAGGTCATCTTCAAGAAATCCACCTCCCGTCCAGCTCAGCGTGCGAGGGACGTCGACGGCGACCACGACGGCGACGAGCAATCCGCAGCGGACACGCCCCTCACTCTCGTGTCGAAGCTCAAGTCAAAAGCAAAGCGTACACAACCAAAATCCCGACTCAGCTTCGGCGTCGACGAAGTAAGCCTCGCCTGCTGCATCCCAGCCCGGATTCGCCCTGATGCATCGCGCGTTAGGCAGATGAGGAACCTTCATTTCAGATCAAGAAATCTAGTCTTAGTCGCAAGGTCGCTCTTGGCTCACGTCCGACGTGCGTGCCAACCAACACGCATCGGCCGCGTTCTGACTTCTCGTCTCTAGTTCGTTGCCTCCAAATTTAGACCAGGCAACTATCAGCACTCACTCCAATGGCGCACCAGTCTATGATCAAGCTCACCTCTCAGAACTTCGAGCCAGCACGTACTCTACTCGGCCGGCCCCGAATGACGCCTGCGATGTTGATGCACCTATGATTGTAGAGGAAGGTACAACTGAAATTTCAGATATCGAAGGCTAGCTACATTTGCTTTTCCCGCCTCTGGATGTCGTACTAACACTCTCAGAAACTACAGAGGCTGTCATCCCTTCCCTGTCAAGAATCGTAGCCGCGAAGGAACGACGAGAGCGTTTGCGCGCTGGTACTGTAGAACAAGACTACATTTCCTTGACTGTTACAAAACGCGCCGACATCCCTCAGGGCCCCCATCCTGAAAGCCGCCTGGTGCGAGAAGAAGATGAAATAGGTGAAGGGGATGACGGTAGGTAAGATTCCTACTCCATAGCACCAGTGTTGTTCAGTTTTTTTTTTTAGAGTATGCGGAATACACCAGCGCCCAAGAAAGGATAGCATTGGGGAAAAAGGCGCGCAAGGTCGAAGCCTCGAAACGAAGAGACAACATGAAAGAAATGATTGCTGAGGGGTGAGTGCTCTCTTCATGTCCATATCTTGACTGACGGCGTATATCAGCGTGGAGGAAGATGAAGAAACTCTCGAGTGGGAAAGGGAACAACTCCGAAGAGGGGGTCACGACCCTGATCGGTCCTCGGAACCAATACTAAGCAAACAGATATACAAGGCTGCACAAAGTACATTTCTTCATTAGTTCTATTGTGCGGGGTACTTATAGCTGCTCAGTCCCACCTGAAACAGATATACCTGTCCTTGGTCCAGCCATTGCACGATTCCAGCGATCACTGGCCTCACTATCTGACTCGCATGCGTCGAGTACAAGCGCAATGACATCCCTCGCAGAACAGCGTGCCGAGCTTGACACCAGAGAGACAGAACTCCGTTCAATGATCACGGACGCAGAATCGAAAAGGGGCTGGTTCGCGGAGTTTAGGGACTGGGTCGAGAGTGTGGCCACATTTCTCGATGAAAAGGTATCGTCATCGTTTTGATGCCCAACGTTACTAACTTGATGTCCATAGTTTCCCACGCTCGAGAAGCTTGAGGAGGAACATCTTTCGGTATTGAAAGAACGAGCTGAGATGATCTCGCAGCGGCATCGTGTTGATGACGCAGACGATCTCTCTGTTGTATTTGGCACGCCTTCTGAACCCTCAGTTGAGTTGGACAAGGCCGATGAATTGCACCGCATATTACCTGTATCAAATTCCACCATTCTCAGAAGGGAGCGGCGTACAGCTAGAGTAGCAAGACGCACTCGTCGACACGCCAGAAGGGCGCCGTCGGATGCTGATAGTCGTGAAGAAGGCTTCTCAACCGACTCGTCACTGACCCAGTCCGACGCTCTCGACTATGAGCAGGCACTCAACAGGATTGCTGCGGACGGCAAGGATATCCTATCTGATGTCCGTTCTATCGAATTCAAGGACCCAGACCGTGGTCTTGCAAAGCGGTTCGGTGAATGGCGTGACCATTACGCTGACAGTTATGTCGGCGCCTGGGGTGGCCTTGGGCTGGTGGGCGCTTGGGAGTTTTGGGTGCGACTCGAAATTCTAGGATGGAACCCATTTGAGGTATGTTCATTCTTTGCCTTCGACATAGCTGTTGTCAACTCGTGATAGTCACAGCGAAGTCTGGACCAATTTGCTTGGTATGCGTCACTGTACCGATATTCACGACCTCCAGACAGAAATGAAAAGAGTGATGAACCGGAACTTGGCCCAGACGGTGACCTTGTTTCGGCGATGATTTCTACTGCGGTCGCACCTCGCCTTTGCAAAGTGCTCGAGGCAGGGGCACTTGACCCATATTCTGCCAAGGACGTCCGAAGAATGATCGATCTAGCCGAACAAGTAGAAGCTTCTGTTGGAACGGACAATAACAAATTCCAGGTGCCGTGTCGTTCCTGGTCTAGATTGGTAAATTACTAACATACGGATCTCTAGATGATATTGAAATCTGCCCACGCCGTTTTCGATAGCGCGACGTCCAATGTGTGGAGGCTCTTGACCCCTTTTGTCAAGTTGAATAATCCTCCCTTTGACCCAGAGGCGGTACCAGCCCGGCAGCGGTTACTTTCTCGGTCCGTGAAGCTCTTAGAAAACATGTTACGATGGCGCAAGTATGTTGCTGACAAGCATGTCGTCGGCACACTTTGCGTGAGGTTGGTAAACGATTGTATACTTCCTATCGCAGAGAGTGGCTGGGAGATTGGAGGTGAACGAAAGGTCCGCCAGGTGATTAAATGATTCTTTTCCTAGAATTTTCAACCTGATCCTGAATTACTTGTAGGTGTTGGCCATCCTACCACAGGAGCTAGTGAGCTCAATTCGAGCAACGTTGACCGCATTCACTTAACCATCGTAATTCATCGTCTTTCCCAAAATTTGACGAGTTTGAGTTCGATTCAGCCAGTGTCATTGTGCGCGCCGGGCCCCTTGCTGTGCCGAACATGATGATAATGAGTTGGTCCTGCCACCCCCCACATTATCACCGCTGGCCGCTCGGGAGATGAATATGAAGCCTTAATGACTGGTCATGCCATCATCTCCTTGGCCACATTTCGCCTTGGGTGTTCCGCGTGACTGGTTCGTTCCGCTGTCAGACACCAGTGCTGTTACATGCAGTCTCCAGGTTGACGCGAGTTACGTTTGATACTTGGTCATGCCCGTACTGCTTGAAGCTCCGAATATTCAAAGGATTTGTTGATTAAACTCAAAATTTACTCTCTGAATTTTTGTCCGAGTCTTTCTCTGATCTTGCCAAGAGCACACTCGATTCACGGCCACCCATCCAACTCCAAACATCTGGAGGCCGCGTCCGCGGATCTCCCCGTTGGTCAGCGGTGGAATTGGATTGGACGAATTGACGGGCTGTTCCCGTCGACTGCATCGAAGAAGAATTTGTGACTTCTTGAAACCTCCGTTGTACGTCACATGTTATTTCGGTAGATGTATCTCACGTTAATGAATCGTCACAAACGTACATGGTACATATTTTCAACAGAGCTCCTGCGCCGTGGCAATTTTGTCATGAGCCCCAAAAAAAGTATACAGCCTATGTCATATTTTTAGTATCCCAGGGTAAGGCTATACAAGATTCTATCTTGAGTGCTACGATGAGCCATAACATATGACCTCCTTTCAGATAAGAACAAAGTTTAGCGAACTGGTTCGTTACACTCAGGTCGGTAAGAAGTTTGACGCCTCAGCTGAAACAGGATTGATTCGATGGAGGTTGGCAACGTTGCCGTTTGCTCACCTTGCCGATTACGCAGGTGATGATTGCTCGGTTCGCACAACGATCAAACCACACCAACTGCCGCACCAGTACCATTCTTTTCCTCGATCAATGACACGAGATCTCCCTACTCTTGAAATTGGGAACCCTCCGATTGGTCATTGGCGCGTATCGTCCTTATGCCCGTTGGATCTGTTACGATTTCGGTAGGTACCCGGATACCTCAGGGCATTTTAGGCAGCCTTCCGCCTATAAAAGACGCGCAAAAGAGCTCTATCGCCCAGTGTGTTGACCTCCCTTCCTTCTACCTCTCTTGACGACATGTCTGACCTTGCCGAGTCGAGCACGTATCTTCGCCAGCAGGACTCCAGTGCAAAACAGTTCATTCCCTTTGAAGACTGTGAGCACTGCTCGCGGTACCCCAACTACTGGTCGAGGGTCAGGTTGGTTGGCCTTTTCACCCTTCTCTAGGCTTTGCTCATACCCCATACTAGGGAGTATGTACGAGAGCCGGCTGCTGAATTTCTTGGGACTTTGATCCTTGTCATTTTCGGTTGTGGTGGCGGTTGTCAAGTTGTGCTATCGTCCAGCACGGCCGTCGCTTCTAGTCCCAAAGGAGTCAGTCCTGATAACTACTAACACACTGTTCAGCGTTGACAACTTCACCACAGGAGTATCTCTCCCTCAATCTTGGTTGGGCCATCGGTAAGTGGTTTGTACTGCTTTCTGTGGCTCATCTCACATGCTCGACAGGTTTGGCTATGGGTGTATGGGCTTGTGGCGGGATATCAGGTGGTCACATCAACCCAGCGGTACGTTATGCTGTACGAACTATCGTCACCTACGTTTATAACATCAAACTAGGTCACTCTTGCCATGGCGTCTGTTCGTGGCTTCCCTTGGAAGAAGGTCCCCGGCTACATTCTAGCTCAGCTTCTCGGGGCTTTCTGTGGTGCTGGTATCGTTTACGGTAACTACTACCACGCCATCAACCTCTATGAAGGTGGATCGAACATTCGTACCATCACGGGTACCGGGGGCCTGTTTGGAACATATGCGGTGTGTTCTCCGTGTTTATGATCGAAATACATGCTGATAATGGATCCAGGCGAACTACCTGACTTCGGCCTCTTGTTTCTTCTCCGAGGTCAGTCCCACCATGTTTCGTTCATCTTGCCACGGGCTCACGCGCGTCTTAGTTTTTGGCATCTGCTATGCTGATCATCGCGATCTTGTCCGTGACGGACAAGCGAAACACCCCACCTCCTGCAGGTCTTGTTCCTCTGGCACTTTTCTTCTCTCTTCTTGGTATTGGTCTCGCCCTCG
>JBBPOD010000467.1:0-18590 GCA_038091255.1 Tylopilus intermedius | reverse complement strand
TGTGCACGAAGTTCTTCGTCGTTCAAAAACATCGGGAGCCGTACTTCAAACTGCATTATGCTACGTTGAAGCTATACGCTCCAAGGTGTCGGATCTCATCCGAAAAGAGAGGCTATGCTTTTCATCTTCCTCCACCGTCGTATCGGATAGTGATCGGATATGTCAAGGCAGGGTCGGCATCGACTTCGAAACCGATCTTGCCCCTTCCACCGGCGTATCGCGCTCCGACAGTTTACTCGACACCGTACGCATCGATGAGGTGTCCGAAGGAGACTCTTCGTTCTCAACAGAACCCTCTGACGATGCCGAGATGCCAGCGCACAAGACCAAGTCAGATAAGGCTTCCCTCCCCCCTCTCCCCCCTCTTCCGTCTCCGCTCCTTTGTCCCCGTCGCACCTTTCTTGCCTCGTTGATCTTGGCATCGAAGTTCATGCAAGATCGTTGTTACTCGAACCGGGCGTGGGCCAAGCTCTCTGGTCTTCCGCCCCGTGAAATTGGTCGGTGCGAGCGCGCACTTGGAGAAGCCCTTGAATGGCGTCTTTGGGTCGGTAAATTGCCTGCAGTGCAATCCACCTCCGGACGTGCTCTTTCCAAGTGCAAGAGTGAAAACGACATCCAGATGTCTGGAACTCCTCCTCTGCGACACACGCCAAGCGATTTGGATCCTTGCTCACCTGGCTCGAGGACTGCCCCGCTCAGGAGGTCTGCGACGTTACCGTCTGGGAGCCTATGTATGGAAGGCCCGCAAGCTCAGGCTAGTGAAACCATCAGTCCGACAGACTACAGCTCCAGTCCGTCGACCCCAGGACTCAGCTATTCACCGACTCCGACGGATTCATCGCTTGGTGATCGCACCGTACAAATGACTACGTTCATGGACTTACCTACGCCGCCACCTGGTCAGTTCGCCTCCTTCACTGGCGCGCAGAACGACAAGGTGCATGCGATGTTGTCTGTGCCATTGAATGGTTTGTACGTGTACACGAACTCGCATATCAATCCCTCTCTCCCTTCGCTTGCGCAAAGGATCGACTCGCAACAGAGTTTGTCGTATGGCATGGTTGCCTCGAATACCGCTGCCTGGATGTTCAATGATGAAGCTTGACCGTACCTTGTACCACGAGCCCGTCCCTCTTGTTAGTTCTTTTTATATCTTTTCTCTCTCTTATTGTCTTGCCTACTTGCCTTGTATGACTACGTCGTGATGAGGCGGGGGGGCGAGGGAGCGGCGTTGAGCGATTTTCCCTGAACATTCTTATCCACTAAATGTACTATCTGCCATACCCAATAGACTAGCGCTGTCCGGCGTCCGACGGTGGGCGATATGCGTACAACAGACCACACTGCGGAACGCAGAAGCAGGCATATAGGGCCTGGGTTACTTTCTAACGGGGAGACGCTCACATCCACAACATAACGTCAGTACTTCTTGCAACGGTTAGATCACTGATTCAGGCGGCGAGTTATTTGCGGAGACAGGCAGCAAGTTAACAGATGGCAACAGTCTGGAAACTAAACAACGATGTGCTGGTCTGCTGGCACAGGGTTGTATATGACAGGTACTTGTTTCGTCAAAAAGGGGGGAACAGAGAGTATATGGCAACAAGTAATCTCCCTCCCCTCAATCGTTGAAGAATTCAAGGGGGTAGTCCTCCGTCTGAATCGCCCGCCAGAGGTGCGGATGTCCGTCTGCATCTCGTTTGCCCTCTACATGCAGAATAGAATGGAACATGACATCTTCCTCGCTCTATCAGGGTGTAATGAATCCGTGAGACCAGCAAGACGAGAATGCGTCGATGGACCTTACCCTGTTTGGGGGGTCGTGGATTCTGGGGATTAGAGCATCGAGATACAGGAAGCAATTGTTTTTTTATGAAACAAAAAGAGAGAGAGAAAAAGAAATGCCGTTAAGTCAACATTTATCAATAATGAGAGAAATGGAGAGAATACGGCTGAGAGCAGTGACAGACGCTCATATGTTGGTAGGCATGTCGCCATCGTCGTCGTGCAGCCTCGTCGCGGTATCGGTCGACATGAGCTCACGCACCTGACGTGGACATATCCCCCTCCCAACTCATCCTTGACAGCCGGGATCCTGACTTTCCCGAATATGATGGTGCCATAGCTCACCGCCCCACTACGCACTTGAACGAGATCTTTCTCGATCGCGAAGTGGGTGAGCTCCGCGTCAGTGAGTTCTCCTGCACGAGACCACATCTTGGGCTCGTGCTTGTTCCAGTTGTGACGAGACTGAATGATTTCATGTTTAATCCGATGCAAGACGTGATTGAACGCCTCGATTGCGTTCTGGTGCGGTGGGTGAGGAGCGTTTAGGTTCACTTCCTCTGCAGAAGCTGTCATATCGTTGAGGTAAATAGAAATCCATAATTCAATCAATTTCATTCAACCAACCCATGTCGTGAATGTCGGTATCGACGTTGGAGGCGCCGCTGGTAGAGAGTAGACAGGGAGTGTCATCCAATCTTATCAGGTATCAACAACTTATGTAAACCTGGCTATTCGCGAACGTTAAATTTGACCACAATAAAGTTGAAACTTCCGTGTTTCAAATACTTATGATCCGAACCCTCCTGGAAAGCTGTGATAGGCCAACTTAAACTAGCGTCCAAGATCAGACTAGATCACCCCCCAGGTCCATGTCAGAGCGCTACGGCAATGTCGAGAACGGGGTCGCTCGGTCATCCATTTTTTCGAAGCATTTCTGGGGACAACAATTTAGTTTTGTAATACGGTAACGCCCGCTCTTTCCGGACAGGCATCTGCTTTGAGTCGAACAGGCACCCTGGTGACTAACGTTTGTGTCAATAGCAGCATGGCCGTCCCCGGTTTTCCCATTGGTGGCCTGCTCCGTCTGTGGGCGCGTGGCCCGCTCTCAGTATGCAACGGCCTCCATGTGCATCATTACGTCGTGGAAGAAAAAAAAAACACAAGTCTCTTGGTCTGCCAATTTTGGGGATAAAATGATACTGTCTCCCATTTGGAGTTAGAAGGCTACCTGAACTCAGCCCGCAAACCCAATCCGTATCAGTCTCCGAAGTCTCGGTCGTTCAATCAGGCTTGAGAACGGACCTCTAGGCAAATTCCGACGGACCATTGACATGGTCAGTCACTGGTGTTGATCAAACAACGACGCCACCGTCGAAATCGGTCGCTGTCGAAAGAGAAGTCCAATTCAGTTCCGTCTGAAGGCCGATCTTTTCATGTACGCCACTGCAATATACAAAAGTGCCCCATCAACATGCGCCAAGCTACGACAAAGGAAGAAGCCAGAGTTTACTTGCAGTGCAACGGCGCATCAGGAAGCACCCAGAGTAGATCCCGATGGGCCCTAACGAGATAATAATAAGTAGGGACGCCCGCCGTACACGGTGACATGGTTTGCTCGAATATATTTTGTTGAAGGACACCGCGACCTCAACATGTAGGTTCAAAGGCGGAGATACCGATAGAATTTATCCTGAATTCTGACCTGACCTTGAGCGCCGTAATGCATTGCTGGCATTTATCCACCGACCCTCGATGCTAACACGTCAACATAACGCAAACCTCCCAGGGGATCTGATTGCGTACAACACCGTGCATCACACCAGCTGCAAGGGGGTTCGAATTGCGAGAACGCACATTCAGATTCAGGTTCGCAATTCGCCCCCCTAGATTACTTTTTTTATATCTTCGTCTTTTTTTGTTCACCAATTTGCCCCAAGTTTCATCCACAGACTCCGACATGCATGGCCACCGTCAAAAGGTTTCATGAATTAAAAAGTCAGCTGTCAAAAACAAACAAAATGTGCGTGTTGGCAGGCACTGGACCAGACTTGTGAGTGAGACAGACATGATCATTTGAAAAGGTTTGCGCCAGGCCATTGGCCGGCGGGCAGTGCTAGAGCGTTCACCTGCCTCACCAGTAACTGCTGGCACCTGCCAAAAACGAGACATGCACACACACGGCGCATGAGGCGCCGGAATAGCGTACTTGGTCATAAGACCCGGATGTGCAGCTGCAGATCTTTCATCACCGTCGGAGCGCCAGTCAACTCTTGGTCCTGCCGTTTCCAGACCTACATGACAAGGGCACGTGAATGCCAGCCATCGATCGAATGAGATACGATCACACCTTGAGAACTAGTTGTATTGAATTTCATACTAGTAATACGGCGGTCAGCATATACATAAACTAGACTCCACGGAGCGTATCCGAACCTTGCTGTACCGTGTATACGGAGCAAACTACATGCGTAGATCGCGCAAGCATGCCTGGGAATTGAATAGCTCTCTGACTCGAGCACGATCCGTGCGGCAGTTAGGATGCCAGGCGTTGGCAAGCTGTACGAGTGAATGTTAATGTGAGAAGGAAAAGAGTATTATCGTCATTAAGATGTGAAACTTAACATAATTCCATGCCACTGGATGTGCACTCACATCACAGGGTCAGCTCCATGACACGGGGGACCGGAGCATTGAATCTGTTCGAACAACCTGAAGCAGGAGCACGCTACGCAGCAGAAGATTCTACGGAAACGGCCATGGGTCCCAATTCTTTCGAGAGGAAGCGAGACACACCTAACCAGCTCTGTGATGAGCAAGGTGCTTGTCTGTGTGGGTCGTGGAATGTTATCAGCGCGGATCTACCCAAGTACTCGACTCATGGCATTCGGAGGCGATATCCGGGCTCGAAAGCTCATGTTCCTTGGGTCTAGGACTTCTGTTGTTCTTTCCCGCCCTGAAGGGTCTGTGAGACAAAAGTTACCGCCTATGAAATCACGCACTGGTTGTTCAGCTACTCTTGATAAGTTCGAAGTGGACGGACTCGTGAACGCGCGGGAAACTCCGAAGATTCATTGAAATATGAAGCGGCTTCCTGGTCGACCGGTCAGTGTCCACCCTATGCAACCTGTGCTCCCAAACACACGAATCCCGAGAGAACGGTCGACTGTTTTCTGGAAGAAACGCATCCTTCATGAACGTTGACCATCGACACCCATTGATCGCACGGCTGTGACAAACACGACCTACAATGTCCCATACAGCGAGGATCTCCACTGGGTATTTTGGTCTGTAATCCGTTGTCCCCGTCTGGAAATGAGGCCCACGCGAGATCAATGCCGACGGTCCCCCTCGGATATGGAGTAGATATTCTTCTGGTTCGTCGAAGGATATCTACCCGACCATCAGGGCAACATGTGGCCGTGGCTCAGCACAATTCAGCTGTCAGGATACTTCAGACTCACGTCGAGTCCCTTGGCAATTATGCTAGCCCCTGCAAGTAGCAATCCCGCAGACGAGAACCAGTAATCAATTGCGCAGCAGCCCTCGCAGGCACTGATCGATCGTGACAATAAGACGACTGACGGGTTCCTGCGATTCCCAAAGCGCATTACGCAATGCCTCAGCCGACGGAGCTGTCTCTCGGGTCGATCCAGAACAAGCGAGAGATTAGTAGGGACTGAATTCTCAGACGGATAACCAAGGTGGTTCTCAAGGATCTATCGCAATAATAGGCATCATTAGAGAAAAAACAGGCGGAATCATCATTATCATTGGTATCTAGGATGGTGATCATTAGACGAATGTCCCACCAAGTGCCTTTCCTGTGTAGAGTGAAACTGAGCTATATTGAGCGCCGAATGAATGGCTAAAAGGTGGCGAACAAGCACTTACATATGGATCCATGGGATTTAGTGGAGGAAGCATCTGAGCCTGCGTCCAGTGCTGGGGAGGCTGTGACTGATGCGGGTGCTGCGTCTGATGATGATGATGATGTTGAGGAATTGAGCGCATTTGAATTGAATGGCTTGAATGGTGCGAAGAACCCTGAAGACGAGGACCCGTGTGCATGTGCGCACCACCGCTGCTATAGGCAGTATCATAACGAGTCGACTGGTATGCAGGCACCTCGGGTATCATGGTTAAAACGTTCGTTTGGGGGGGATGTTGAAGTTGGTAAGGGTGTGGAGCTCTGGAAACGATGAGGCCCCACACGAGACCCGTCGAGAAGAGTGCTTACAGTTGTCGACGGGGAACTTGAATTTCAGGATCTGGCCCCAATGGAGGCACGAACGGCTCGCTACGAAAAAAACGTTGACCAGATGTGGATGAAGATGCGATCTGTAGGTACCTATGACGGCGCGTTACCACGGGTGGTAGGCTGTATTCCCCTTGGGTTCGCCGGGGTGGTGTGCTATCACGAGTTGGAGGGGTGGAAGTCTCAGATAGACCAGAAGACTCTGCTGTCGAGGGCCGGCCATCGACATTCTCCTTTCGCGGGGTTGCCTTTTTTCGGGTAGGCACGCCCTCGGGCCAGTTGCACTGGATGGCATGGTAAGCAAGTGCCGAACAACGACCTGAACACTTACGTCTCGTTGACCATGGGTACACCGCATGCAGATGGGCTTGGTTTCGTCGCACTGACGAAGCGGTGTCTACTTAGAGTGAACGATGTTATGGATGTTCGCTCACCTTGATTTTCTTGACGCGACAAGTGAGACAACCGGTCTTACTTCTGGTGTATTTGGGACGCTTCCTCTGCTGGGGCTCATTGCGAGGTTGGGGTCCGACTACGTGGCCATTACCGCCGCTACCATGGGGTGGGGGATAATAGCTGGGGGAGGGAAGGTAAGCGTTAGGGGTGGAGGAGCTAGAGGAAAGGTCAGGGTGGCGAGAGGGAGGGGAGGGAGGGTACGGACTATGTCATGCTATCGGCCATAGAGCTTGTGACGGGAGGTATGTTTTCGGGAGGGTATTCTTCCTTCATAGTTTTATACTAGAACACGTCCAAGGAAGAAGCAGGGAAGGTCAAAGGGTGGAAAATGGACGGGGACAACACCATTGTCACGGGCCCGGAAATCGGTCTGGATCACAAAATTCAGATCTAAGGGTCGTGTTGCGTTGTAACAGATGGCATTTTCAGTCTGCCATAACAATATTTCGTATACGGAAGGTGGGGTTTTTTTAATAAAAAATTCTACACATGACTTCCATGTCAGGATTTCCTTGGGCGGCGTAAATAGTGGGAAAAATATTCAATACTCAACACGACGTACTGCAGCATGGTGCGCTCGTCCCTCTGCGAGTAAGACGATCTCTGCCATAAAGGGGGGGCGGTTGCCGCCTTGTGCTTCAGAGAACCCCAAAACGAGTGATCTGGAAGGGATTTGAATGATTGATCGCGGCGCACTTATCCGCTTTGGGCAACTTGTCGGGGAAGGCTTGACATTGGCATGTCCCTGCACCAAGGCCCGCGCTCAATGTCCAACATGTCACTGTCATGTCCACATGCCTTGGGCAGTCACCCCCGTAACATTCGCGACTGCGATAGACCAACAATTCAAACTCACTCTCCTCGTACGCCGTACAACTTCCTCACCATACCGTAATCAGAAACGCCCACATGTGAATGCCGCTATCAGTGCCATGTCAATGGCGCTCCGGTGTGATCCAGGACACATATAAGGTTTTACACCTCATACAGTCCACACACACCAGGTCCCCGTACCATCAGTCGTGTTTGTTCACGTACATACACCGTCTTTTCCAGCGTGTCTTCCGTCTCCACCCTAATCTCCATCCCCGCGGCATTTTATGTGCATCTCGTCAGTTGTTCTCTTTGGTTTATTCTCAATCAAATGCCAGGTGCCACAAATTCTATTCACCCTGATTTCTCGGTTACCCACTAGCACTGACACCGAAATAATCGAGGCACTGCGGCTTGTGACACAACCAATTTGATTGCCCGACGCATCATGATTCGATCGACATCCTCAGTTTGATATGACACGTCCTGAGTAGCACCACATGCACTCTGCACTGCGTTCAGCACATTCTCCAACCAATATACATCTCCCATAGCGGCACGTAACAACCCCGTCCGTGTAACTAAACCACAGGAAAAAGATTTCGTCACTACAGGACGTGTTGATCGTATTATAATAATAGCCCAAGGACCGAAAAACGGCGGGTGACCGGGCAACGATCGTGACATCACCTTCCCGATGCTTGGCCCAGCTAAGACCGAGGTCTTTCACAGTCTAAGCCGTGATGCCCATGTGATGCCCTTGTTGATTCTTCGCACTTCTTCACACTTATGATCCCAGGAGCCATTTGTCCAGACATGTTTCCCATGCAGAGGTTTTCTTCATTGTTGGTATCAAAAATCACGTACACTTGGGCTGCGTGTTGTTCTTTCTTCACGAACAACGGTCCGACAAGTTGATGGTACGATTCTCGCTCTCAGGCTTTAGGCTCGGATCACCGTCCGCCCTACAAACAGAATATTTGTTTTTTATACTCCTCTGACAAGCGTGCGCACTGGCTTGTAACCACTGGCACCTCCGCCGCGTCTGGAATTCGCCGGCGGTCTCTGCCACACTCATAGGCAAGTGCATCCGCGTCGAGAACTGTTGGATTCGGGAATATTCCGCTCTGGTTTCTGACGCCAACGTGCGAATACGGCTAGACCCTTCAGCAGCTCCAAGACTCACGTAAAAGTTCCACCGTCATTCAATGGTCCTCAATAGGGAATGAATGCGTCTCGTTGGCGGGGTCAAGTTCAACCCTGCAAACACCCCCCGATTAATGTAATGCATCGCTGTCGTGCCAGTGTGCCATAACAGTGTTCTTCGCTTCATTACGCTTTTGTCTAGAGACTTTCGTTAGCCTTGTCGCTCCTTCAATCTTGTTACATAGCTTCTTGTGGGCGCCACGCTTCTGTGGCCAATGATTGAAGTGGCATCGTTGTACTAGCCATAAATTTCATTTAGCCCCATAAGCACAGCCAAACGTCGACGGATGTGTTTCAGCCGCATTAAACCCCGACCGAATGATGGATAGGACACGTGAAATTTATCTGTATGCATGGAAACCTGGGAGGCTGTATGTTGGAAGTGCCAGCGGATTCTTCAGGATCGGAACAACCGGTGTCGGTGACGCCCGACGAGCCTGAAGGGCAGGGCACAATTGCAACGACGAGACGTGCGCAATTTCAAAGCCTGTGGTTGTTTGGGCGAAAGCTGGTGTTTTTTCAAAAATAAAAATAAATCCCGCAGGGCCGCGGAACTAGCCGGTATGGGGAGCATCATCATAATGTCTATCAATCAGGTACTTGAGGCCCCACCTCAGCACTCCGTTTTGTCGTCTTCTTCAGGGTGTCCATAGGCGATTCAGGTTCAGAACATCTAGAGGCTAGGTATGTACCTGTATGTACGGGCTGGCAATTAATTACGATTGTTGACGGCGGATGTTTTGAAACACCTTGCTCTTAGACAGCATCCTCGGAGTGGACCTGAGCTGATCGGCTCGCAGCAAAATGAAGCCTTCTTCTTCCGAGACTTCTTGCTCAAGCGATTTGAGGATCGCGATCATCGTGGTCGAGTCTAAAGGCGTCGTCGCTTGTTGCTCACTCAAGTTTAGAATGCCGAACTCGGCAAATGTTCGCGGGATCGCTTACAGCTGTTTATAAAAAACGAAGGAAGTTGTTCTCTGGAAGTATACCACATTGCCAACGTCCCGTGTCAAAGGTAGATAACATGTTCGTACCGTTCTTCACGAGCGCTGACCACGCTGAATCACTCTGCTTGTCATTCGCACACTTTGTCCTCTTCTTGACAGCATCCTCCCTGTTTTGCTGGCTGATCTCGATCAGCTGTGTGCCTCTGACGCTGTGGCGCCGTGCGCGACGGAGACATGATTCTCCTACTCAGGCTGGACTCGATCTCGCGTGGCCCCTCGGCCTGGTATATCTTGGACAATTCATGTCAATGACTATGATCATGTCTCGGTATGTTTCTCCTTGTCCTGTCTGTCTTATTTGCGTGCACAGGGGCCATGAAACTGCTGTGCCCAGATCGTTCCACTAATTGCTATGTTTTACTCAGGCCCGCCCTCTGACGTGGGGGCGGTTCCCCGAAAGGGAGGATCCTTAGGGAGCGGTGGTAAGTCGCAGATCTAGTCCACCTACCCCGGGATCGCGGTACGTCAAGTGTGGACGGAAAACCGCGGGCCCTTCATTCGTGGGACGGATCTCGTTCGCTTCTGTTTTGGGACTTCTTCAGTTCCGCAAAGATCTGACCTGATACAGCATGGGACTTTTTTCTTTTTCTTTTCTTTTTTCGTTCCAGTGCATTACTATGCATGGTCGTCCCATAGTGGTCTGTCGATCTGGAGAAGATCGAGCTACGACGATCGGAACGAAGGCCAGGATAATTATAACGCTGTACACTGACCTAGAAAATCATGGCGACCGACGCATCGGGCGTTGCGTTTCATACAGCAACCCCTCATCGGAGAGGCCAGAAATCACAACCTGCGGCTTAGTTGAGGAACCAGGTATCTCTTTAGCTGATGGAGCAATCTGTATGTTTTTTTCCCCTCCGCTTGGCTCTTGGCTCTTGGCTCTCGACACAGGCACTCATTCCTGCATATAATTATACAGGATTCAGAGTGAGTCGTCTGCATTTGCGCGATGCTGGCTTACTTGATCCATGGAGTCAGCGGGCAGAGTATGGCGCACAGAACTCGAGTATTCTCGAACATTCCTCATGGAAGTATCTCCTCTGAACCGGAACGATTCTCCTGAAGAAAATGGCATACTTTCCGGGGGGCAGGTCCCACACTATCGCTGAAATGTTTTATCATTTGGATCATCGCGTCGACCTTTCAGAGTTGCTATACATACCCTCTGCTTTCAGCCTCAAGGCTGACGATGTCTAGCACGCACGAGTTCAAATCGAGATCAATCCTTGTAACTGATCGTCCATACACTGATACCGTTGTGATTATGAATGGGTAGGCCGGCAGTAAGAAAAGTATTGGTGCAAATCGTTATGACAAACAAGAATGGGGTGGAAATGAAACAACTGAGAGCAGATGAGTACAAGTGTAATTGTTGAACACACAACACAAGGAACTGGCGACTGAAAGGGGGAGCTGTTGTTCAGGAATCTCTAGGGTGGTGAGTTGCGAGGACCTCGGCTGGAGCCGGGTCTGGAGCCAGAGCTGGAAAGCGAACAGAAATTAAGAAAAGCTGCAACGATCGCAAGGAAGTACACACGATCTACTGGTTGGACGGGGACGCCATCCCCAAACTTCACCGATCCACCTTGCCATCGGAACCTCTTTCTTCATAACGCTGACGATCCACGGGTGTGTCAGCATCTCTTTGGGAGTTGGGCGGAGGGTATGGTCCACGATTAAACTAGAGGGACAGCTTGAGTGAATGCATGAGACAATCAAATTGCCATACGTTTGCTTTATGAAATCTTTCATTTCGTTTGACCATCCCACATCGGCCTCATCAGTGAGTTGAGGAGGCTGAGAAGGGATATATGAGCAAGAAAAAGGTGGGGTTCAGTACGCGTTCTTACCTCGCCGTGGGTAATATAGACCAGCAACTCGATCGAAGTTAGGTCCTCAGGAAATGGGTATCGATTTTGCACAAGTTCCAAGATCGTGATGCCCGTCGACCAGACGTCAGCTCGGATGCTATATTCTTTTCCACTGATTCTTTCGGGCTGTGGGGCAAGTGAACAAAAGGTTGATTGTTTGGCGCACGAACTTACGGCCATGTAGAAGCTAGTGCCGGTGAAGGTCCCTGCAAGGGATTTGACGAGTTCGCCAGAGACCCCGAAATCGCACAGGCGAACTACACCTTCTCCCGTAAGGAGGACATTGGAAGGTTTAATGTCCCTGTGAATTGTGCGAACAGAATGAAGGTATGCGAGACCCTGCAAAATCTGGAGTACAAGTTAACAGGTGAACGATGGATTTGATAACAAAGCTGACCCCCTCTGCAAGGCGACCTGCGACGCCTTCACTGATACGTGCACCACGCTCTTTGATGCGCTTGCCCACAGCCTCCAAGCTTCCGCCAGCACAGAGTTCCATCATGACCTTGACTTCGCTAGAAGAGGGAGACATGTATGCACCGTAGAATTGAATGATGTTGATGTGTTTGGAGCTGGAACAGATGGAAAGTTCACGCTCGAGTTGCTTCAGAGGTGCTTCGCGAGTGGTGATGGTCTTGCGAGCCAAGATTTTGCTCGTTCGGATGTCTCTGACCTTGTGGACTGCACCACCCTGGCCTTCACCGAGTCTAGCCAGTTCTTCCAAGACGGCATCGGACCAGTGCCCAAAGGCCTGCTGGGTTGAGGTCTCTTCGGTGGGGGTATACGAGTCGATAGTGGCTTTAGCGAAGTTAGCGATGAGCTGGTCGATGGTGCTCTCGCTGATATCGTTTGGGCCAGGGGGATGAGGGGTTCTGATCTGGTCGGAAGGGCGGACGGTTGCGTTGCCGGGGTTCTCTCCGTCCAAGCCAGGCGGGATAAGGGGAGGGCCAGCATAGTACTGGCTGGGGGCGACGGAGAGGGGAAGCTGTAGCTTTGGACGAGCACCATTGGCTCTGCTCGGGGCGGGGGAAGCGCCGGGGAGGAGGGGACGGGAGGGGGAGGGGGAGGAAGAGAGGGGGGCTGGTGTGGGCGATGGGGGACGGAGGGTAGAGGGATCTTGGTTGAGTTTGCGGATGTGGAGTGGACGAATTTCAGGGATGGAAGGTGACTGGGAGCGAGGGATCGTGCGTGGACCGATGGGACGGGCGTGCGTCGTCGTCGAGTGCATGGTCGTCCTCGTCTTCAAGTATCCCCCGCTCACAACCCGTCGGTTCTATTCAATCATCGCCCCCTCACCTATCCATCCACCATCCCCCCCGCTTCTGCACGGCAGTGTAGCCAAGTGGTTACGGCGTCACGTTTAGGTCCATCCTTCAGTCCGTGATGGGTTTCCCGCGCGAGTTCGAATCTCGTCACTGTCATTTTCTTTTTCGTCTCCACCACATTGTCCACCCACTGTCACGGTGGACCTCCACCCTGCCTTTGTATATCTACCGTCCATGCACCATGTCCACCCCAGAGCACAGTTCAGACGGAACCAGCACTCCCCCTTCCCCAATGAAGCCTCGACGTCGTCCCGTCCCGCTGCGCCTAGATAGCGTCGGCGTTGACCCCTCCATCCTCGTCGGAAAGGCTCTCACAAAGATTACCCGCTCTTCAAAACACCCGAGCATGCAGCTGCACTGTTCCGATCACACTACCTACCAGATTCTCGTCGACGGTTACGACCCCATGCATCGGTGAGTCTCCCGAAATTCCGCCGCCAGCCGGTATTCATCCGCTGTATGTAGCGGTCTCCCTAAATCACTCGAAATGGACCCCACTTTGGCGTCACTCCTTGACTCTGCTGATGGTCATCTGGACGTCGACTTTACCGTCGAGGACTGTGTTCTCATCACACTGACCGACAAGGCCTTCGACTCGAAGCAGAACGAACAGCGTTGGGATCAGAATCACATCGGTGTGGCGTTCAAGTTTCGCGAAGATCGATCCTGGCACTGCGTCTGGGCCACCCTCGCTGACCATGAAAAGGGTCAATGCGTCTTTCGCAGTTACGACGACGTATATCTCGACCAGCTACAGCGTTCGCCCCGCAAACGCCGCCCTCGCGCCCCCTCTTCCCCAACGAAATCACGTTGACATTATTCTTATGCTCTAACGATAGGCGATGTACACGTACCTTTCCAACTTTGTGGACTTGTTCGAAGAGCTCTCGTCAATTCTTGCTTTGTACTTCTTCTCCACTGTTTTATTAGCACGCTGACTTTGTTGCCCCTTCAATGTAGTAGTCATCGCATTCCACATCCTGTCCGCCGTTTATCATTACCATGATGCTCCAATGCTGTACACTAGGCTAATCATCCGAGGTCTTTGGCATGGCCAGTATAAGCAGATGCTTTGACCCTACCCGATACGGTGCGTGAATCAGGGATGAGGGGCATAGTATTAATACAGAACACATACCGGATGTCCCCGTACCTCAAGTTGTCACAAATCCCTGTCAATAATCATTGAAGCCGCTCAATCTGATACGTCCGCGGCCAGGAGTCATACTTCGACGTGAGATATTCCCACTTGCACGGGAATTTCCACGAAACCCACAATTTGTACACCTTTGGGCATATGACGTGCTACGGCTGACTGTTTCACCTCTGGCTCCTGCTCGTGTTCTCTGGCGTGCACGTTCAGGGTGTTAAGGATCGTTGCGACTGGTGACCGAGAGAGATCTTGATCGCAGTTTCCAGGCATATTATTACATGCGCTCGGAGCGCAAGGTTTGGCCATTTCAAGGACTTAGTCGCCGTCGACATATTGTTTGAGCAGGACTTTGACACTGCTATTGTTTTGACCAGGTACTGTGGTCGTTTTCCTTTCCGTTAGAGCGTGATTAGCGCGCCCCTCGGCCCAACTGTGGACCCGGCAAGGAAGTGGAGACATTGGCTATGGTTGGTCCTGGTGCGTTCGCAACTGGGGTTTGCACCCTTTTGAACGCGATAAACCGCCGCTGTTCGACGCGGACAGGTGTCTTCGGTGGCTGTAGACACCCCCCCCCCCCCGCAGAACTGCGGTCGAATGATGTCCACTGGTTTCTCGATCAAGGTGCGCGCCATTGCACGTCATGTAAGTGCCGATGAGTCTTGAGCAATCAAGAACGAGCATTGAATGCACGACGATATCGATATTTGTTTTGACACCTATGCAACGCTACAGAATTTGCATCGCCACTCTTGAAGCTTGGGGTGTGTTGTTTAGAGGCAATGCGTTGCTAGAGGGTGGTCAGAGTTTTGTCCTGTCTCGGGCCTCATCAGATCCTATAGGCACGACGGGGCTGCTGTTACCTGGTATTGGGTGAAACCTTGGTAGTAAAACGTCTGCTCTTCGGGCGAGTCCGATGGCTTGAAACGCGAGTTCCCCGAGGTCGAAATGATAAATATGTGAGATGCAACGCGCCGGGCGGGCCGCTATCGCCATCGCGAGAAAGCCATAACGACCCACCTAACCTTGGAAAGCAAGGGTACCGCCCCTTGCATTGCCTGTCAGATTTCACTGTGCAGTGTTGGTGCTTACAAGGTCTACTTTGTTGGCAATCAGTGATTGCCGACGGCGAAGGCTTGGCGCCGCCACAGATGTAACCATCCGTAGGTAATCTGGATTGTGCCGAAGGGATTGGATCCATTTTGCTGGCAGACTGTTCCATGGGATCCGGTAGATCGCGTCGCATGTCCGTCCCGAGGACCAGACAACACGTGGGTTACCTAAGTAATCATCTCCGGCCGATGTACCGAGCTTTCCGTTTCTCGTACTAGTCTAGACCTGAGCAAACCGCATTGAGTGATGATGATGATAAGCCAGGAAGGACTACTGCATCGACGACATGCCTTCTTTTGATTGGTGCCGTATGCTTGGTATAGAAAGATCCGTGAGTGACCAATGGGGTTGGCAAACACGGCATGGAACCAAATCCAGAGTTCCTGAGGCTGTGGTGTCCGAGAGTGTGCCACAAAGCGCATGAAGCGTGGGTAGGATAACTGAGGATATAAAAAGCAGCACAGTGGGCCGGCCGACTTAATTCTCCGGAATGTATTTAAAGAATGGGAAGTTATCCTTGAATGGAGGTTCTGACCAGGAAAGCGGTGTATGATTAGTACCGGAGCATTATTTCAATCAGGTACAGCAAATTGGTGGGAGGTTGCCTATTGGAAGCAGGTTCAACTTTCTGGCAAGGCGTTAAGAGTCTGAGTCTCATGCGGGGAAAAGGCTGCAAAAAGACAAACCCACAATAGTTCGCACACACAGCAGGTGCGACACGTGCGGGGGAGACAAAGGATGCTTACGCCTCGGTAAGGGGGCCCGTGGTGACACCCCAGTTATTATCAGCTTGTCTTTGAAACTGACCGACAATCGGTACAGCCTAGGAAGAGTGTTGTAGCATCCGCAGAACACTGAAAAGGGATGCGCCATGACGACGAGATAAAAATGGTTCTCATAAATTGGGCTAAGAAGGTTCTGGTCTGGTTCGTTATCGTACAATTGAACCAGCATGATGGCCAGCATGGCGGACTTACGTGGGGGACCCTCGATTTGGGATTAATTGGGACTGTCAAACCTTGATGAGCAGGGTACTCTCCTGAGAGCCCCACCTGACAGAAGGACCCTGTAAACTTGCGTCAACTGATTTATACTTACGGATGTTGATAAGAAAGAATTGAACACTGAGCACAAACTTAGGTCTTCCCAAGCAAGGCTGTGTCAATACGCCCCCTTTCTTGGTCATAGTGTACACTTCCCACGGGTGGTCACGTTGCGTCCAACCTTGGCCACACAGCCTACTCCGTCTCATCTTACTGAGGTGTACCATGGCCAACTCAGAGTCTTCTGCGCCAGTAGGGCGCATCTCGTTCGCTTCGTTGACACATCAAAACGTAGGGACAGTCCGCAAGCTCAATTCTGTCCTGTTTCCTGTCAAGTACAGCGACAAGTACTATGAGGACATCCTGAAGCCAGAAGTCGAACCCTTTTGTCAACTCGGTCCGTCTACTCGATAACGCGGCTGTTTGAGGACACTTTCTCACATCATCAGGAACACCAGTTTACTACAACGATGTTCCCGTCGGAAACATCTGCTGTAGGCTCGAGAACAAAGAATTGTACTTGACAACCTTGGGCATCCTCGCCGTAAGGCATCATTTCAATTTAAACAGATCAGATTAGCTGATCCCATCACATAGCCCTACCGATCCCGAAAACTAGGTTCTCAAGCCCTGGAACGCATTGTCCAGGCCGCATCCCGTCATAACAAACCCCAGATCAAGCGGATATCGCTCCACGTCCAGGTCTCCAATGAAGATGCCAGGAGATTCTATGAGGGCCATGGCTTCAGCCAAGCTGGCGTCCACAAGAATTACTACAAGAAGATCAAACCCCAGGATGCATGGATATTGGAGAAAATCATCGAACACGGACCAGAACAATAGTTACACATTCAACAACTTGTAATACATGAGCAACAAACGCAAAGCATCGTCGTCTGAACTCGAACAAATACGTATGGTCATAAATTATAGTACGTTTGCAAGGGTGAACATGGTTCTCGCCCGTCACTGAGTGACCTGGCAATCAGGACGAGATTAATATGATACTAATGAAATAACGGGTCAAACTAGCAAGGCGGCCGGTTGATGTCAGTCACACGCGAATGACATCGATCGTTGAGAGAACTGACCTGTTCATTAAGAGGCCGCTTACGCTTACGACAACTGGTCGTTAAGATACCCCTTCATCGTGTCCGCAATGTTTCACCAGCTAGAAGGTGGTGAGCAGTCCGCTCTTCCAATGACGAGATAATTATATAACGTACCTGGTGCCTCTTCAGCGCATCTTTGCGGGTGAATGTCTTCCCGCATCCCCCATTACACAAGAATGGCTTCTCCCCTGAATGTGTCTCTCTGTGACGCTTCAAATCGTGCTGTCTGTTGAATGACAGTGCACATAGGTCGCACGAAAATGGTCGTGACGGCGATGCCGGATATTGTGGTTGCTGATACTGAGACTCGCCGCGCCCATAATACGGCGAGGTTGTTTGAAGACTGGATTGCTGATGCGGTGCGGGATATTGTTGCGATGGTACCGTGTAGTGAGGCACGGCGCTTGGTGCCTGATGAGTGTGGTTTGGAAGGGGGTAGCTTTGCCGGGGCTGATGGTATGCATTCGGTGACGCTGCTATATACTGATGATTTGAGACAGGTGGCGGGAAATTTCCGGTGTAGTCGTTTGCCCCATATTGGACGGGTGGGTGTACTGATGCCATGTTGTGCGTAGAACCCGTCATCGTCGGATAGGCGCTCGCTGGTACCGCTTGATACGCACTCGATTGTGCGGGATAACGAGGGGGGTGTTGGGCACCAGCTGCCCATTGACTGCCCTCTGCGGCAGGGAAAGAGTATCCGCGTCGATCACCCATGATGAGGATTGGGGAAGGGGGGACTGGGAAGCGTGCCGGAAAACGCTGGAGCCCTTCGGTTCATAAAGCATTTCGGGACCGCCGATGCTTCATATAGACGTGCACAGAGCAAGCAATTTGCCGGCGCCGCAACACAGGGTGAGTACGACCCAAGCAAACATAACTAGTCGTAACCAGTTGTACGAGATCTCGTCTGAGGTCGCCCGATCGGATTGTTACCTCCAATGTGCCTGATACGGGACCAGATCTGGGTGTTTGAGTAAGATGACCCTGACGAGTATAATTACTGCGCTGGGTCCTCTAACCAAAGTTAGGTAGAGTGGGGAGATTACTCTCTCATCGATACACTCTAGCAACCATTCGTTGATTCAACCATCAAAGCGGAATCAATCCCAGTATGGCTGAGTTCTTCTCAAGCATCGTGGCGATGCTGGTTGAGAACTGCGAGTGAGTCCTGCTGACCTCTAGACGGGTCAGTCAATTGAGACCGGATTCCCTTCTATATATGATAGGTTGGCCCGAGTCTGGACACTTTGGTCGACCTAGTGGCCCCAGTGTGTGGTGCGACTAAGTATGTTCAGCATAGCCCAGGTCCGGTATGATCGAACCCTTATATCTTTTTCTTTAGAAAAGTTTTACGCGGACCGTGCTAACCCTGCCCGCTTAGGTTCGCCTGGCACTCACCACATTGTACACGCGTCACTCCTGTCATCCGTGTGGGCCTTGCCTCG
>JBBPOD010000466.1:0-18614 GCA_038091255.1 Tylopilus intermedius | reverse complement strand
CGCAGATGACAACACCCGTCTTGCCCGTCACTACAACTCAGCCTTGACACCTCACGTTCTCAATGAGCTCTTGGTACCCATCCACCCCAAGTTTATGTTAAGAGATAATGGCGACGGTTGCCCAAACGGATACCGTCAGTCGACTCGCTGCTTCTTTTTATGTCCACACTGACAGTGAAACGTGCCTAGACATCTGTCCCAACTTCCCCAACGAATGCGCTCCAGATGGTAGCTACTGCGTGAGTTTGCTCGCGGTCCACGATTGTGTTGCTACTAAACCCCCTCGTCCAGTGTTCCGTGACGTACAACTGCCCGAACGACAGCACTGTGCGTTTATCCATCTTGGTAACCTCTTTCCATAACTGATCTCCTTCCATAGTGCTTCGGGACCTCTCAGTAAGTCCGTCCGCGACGCTTCCTACACCGGTTCACATCTCATCGTCCCCTGACAGATGCTGCCCCAACAACTCGCAGACCTGCGGTGGACAGACCTGCTGCAAACCTGGCGCCAGCTGCTGCCAGGGTAATCAGGACTGTTGCGCTTCGGGCTACTTTTGCTGCAATGATTCGTTTGGTGGATGTGCGTCATACGCTTCTCTTTGACGATGCCCAGAGCCTGAGACTCACTGGCGCGCCTTATGTAGGTTGCCCCACTGGAACGACTTGCGCTACTGGAAGTAACACTTGCAATACTGGTGGGAGTGGAGGTGGAGGTGGAGGTGGAGGCGGAGGTGGAGGAGGCGGCGGCGGAGCGACTACCACCCCTCACTTCAGCACACCGCAAGGCACGGCGACATTGGTGGGACCAACTGCCGCCAACCCTACCGTCGCCACCCCTACCGGGGCGCAACAGACTATCCCATCTGTGACGCCTGTCGCTTCCGCGTCGACCTCATCTTCAAACGGAAATGGTCTTGGTGGTACTGTCCTCGGAGGTAAGTCATCCTACTCTGGATAGTGGATCGGCGTCTGAGGCAAATCAATGTTGCAGGTGCAAGCGGTGCGTTCCATAGCATATCCATCATGTCCATCGTCACAGCGGTCCTTGTTGGCATTGCCTTTGGTGGTTCCTTCTGAGGCTGAGACTCTGAAAATTGACACTGCTTCTCAATCATTTGATTGTTCTTGTTTCTACACGTGATGTCATGCCAAGATATCACCTTTGCGTAATGGGGCTATGTGTATTACCCGGCAAGCGATCAGAAAATCAGAAATTACTTGGATACAAGAGTGCGGGAGGAAAATCTATGTTCCAGGATACCTTGATTCTCGGATCATGGACTGTAGGCCAACTGCCAGTAGACTCGCAAGGCAACCATCAAATGTCGTACTGGAAAAGATGAGTCGACCATCATTGAGAGCATGGCGTTCAATCGGCGCGTACCTGAATTATGCGCGAAACTGGCAACCCTCCTGCTACAATGATGTCATCAATGTTTTATTTCCAAGTCATCATCCTAAGCGACGACCCACCAATCTCCATCGGCGCATCCGGAAAAATAAGATGCTTCAAGTTCAAGCAAGACCGCCGCAATGGCCCGAGGCGCGAGCTGTAGTGTAGTCTTGTTTCAAAAACGTTTCGTTGAGCACTAGAGCGCAGTAGCATACCTTGGTGAATACATTATCCACTTAGTGTGACATGAGGCTATGCAAAAAAGAAGTAGAATGAACACTCCCAGATGATGGCCCCAAAGTGTGGTTGTTACCCTCTTTGCTCACAAAGGTCTATTTGATGATTTCCAACAATGATCAACGCGGGCGGCCAAGGCTGTAGCCTGTATGTGTGAGATCAGAACGAGGCTCCCGGGCCCGAGATGAAGTGGCTAGCTATAGCATACTCTGTTTGGAACCTGCCCAACAACGAACAATGAATTAGAACATACACAAAGTTCTCATTGACTGACTGACCGCGAGCTGCTTTCCGACAAGTTTCGGGTATCAAACGAAAAGTGGTCGGACTTACTCAAAGCTGAGCTTCATCAACGCCTGTCTCCTAGTGCAACGGTGCTCAGCTGGATCAAATCCTGCGACTCGTCCTTGGGATCAGCGGAATAATAATCTACCACAGATACGATGGCTGCAGAGAATAATAAGGCAGAGGGTACCGTCTCAGCAAACATGTCGTATGCGACGGATGCCGTGCCAGGCGTCGACGCGCCCTTTCCCTCGTCCTTTACACCACCACCACCACCTCGTGACGACGACGCCAACGACGTGACAACGCCCTGGCAATGACGAGGTCGCGCCCTTGCCCACCCCTCATTCACCTCGCAATGACGACGGTGGTCCTGGAGCTTTCCCTCTCCCAACCCACGACGCGATGGCTCGATGCGCGTACCTCGCCCTCGCCCTCACCGATAACACGATGGCGCAATCCTACTCCCGGCCCTCGTTCAACCCCCAACCCCTCCCGTTCGCCTACAAACGCAAACGCCCGTCACCTCACCGTCATCCTCGCCTGGGAACACAAACGGGAGACGCATCGACACGATGGCGCGACGGCGCGATGATGCGACGATGCGACCACGGCACGACACAGCAACGACGACCTCGACGACAACCCCGACGACGCATTCTCGTCGACGCAGCCCTCGCCATCGCTTCTCTTGCCCTCTTTCCCTGTTCATACCCGCGGGTTACCCGTGCTCTTGCTTACTACTTTCTACCAACCCGTTCGCGGCACCCTCGGCTACAAGCCCGTCGCCGTTGTACGGGCAATGGCATTCTTCGCCACCCAAACCTGTTGTCTTCCATGCCCCGGATCCTTCGGTGGCATACGTGATGCCTCCTATCTGCGCCTGTTTGCCCTCGACCTCCCCAGCATCTTCGGCATCTTCGGCGTCGCCACCCACCCCAACGGGGATCAAAGATTATACCGCCAAGATTGTCTCGGCATCCTCGTTACCTGATCTCTCCAGCACAGAATCCAATAAGACCGGAGCTAACCAAAAGATGCACAACCTTATGACACCCGCCCACCCGCGCCCGATCAAAAGAACCACTCTCCATAACATGTGCGCACCCCCAAACGCACGACTAGCCAGATATGAACAAGTGCTAACGATCAAGCGACTCGTTATTACACTGTTACGCATACCGTAGTCGGCTAGCCATGCTATAATGTTCAACCTATTATCCAGCGTGCGAGCAAGATCACGCAGATGACCTTGCACTGACGCGCTCGAAATACAGTTATCGGGCTACCCCGTGTCAGTAGATGCCCAGAGCTTATGAGAGTTGGTGGCGTCTGGGACCCGAACATGCAGCTTCGGAATGCTAACTTGAACGAGATGAGTACTCGACACTCTCGTCACAGTGTAGTACTAGTGAACAGCCTTGCTTTTCTAGAAGCCCTCGGTTCAACGTTGTGGACGACGTTACGACATGGTCCCCGAGATTTTATAAAACCGACACCGAGAAGATCAACGCAACAGAGTGCTTCTCTACGATGTTCAAGTTGCCCGTTCTTTTCGCTTTGCTACTGTCCCTTCAATGGGTTGCTGCAGACGACAATACCCGTCTTCCCCGTCACTACAACTCAGCCTCGACACCCCATGTTCTCAACGAGCTCTTGGTACCCATCCATCCCAAGTTTATGTTAAGAGACAATGGCGATGGTTGCCCAAACGGATACCGTCAGTCGACTCGCTGCGTTTTTTCCGTGTCCCCTACTGACAGCGGAACGTGCCTAGACGTCTGTCCCAACTTCCCCAACAAATGCGCTCCGGATGGTAGTTACTGTGTGAGCTTGCCCGCGATCCATGGTCGTGTTGCTACTGAACCCCCTCGTCCAGTGTTCCGCGACGTACAACTGCCCGAACGACAGCACCGTGCGTTTATCCATCTTGGCAACCTCTTTCCATAACTGATCCTGTTCTTCCATAGTGCTTCGGGACCTCTCAGTAAGACCGTCCGCGACGCGTCCTACGCTGGTTCACATTTCATCTTCCCTTGACAGATGCTGCCCCAACAACTCGCAGACCTGCGGTGGGCGGACCTGCTGCAAACCTGGCGCCAGCTGCTGCCAGGGTAACCAGAGCTGTTGCGCTTCGGGCTACTTTTGCTGCAATGATTCGTTTGGTGGATGTGCGTCGCATGCTTCTCTTTAACGATGCCTAGAGCTTGAGACTGACATGTTATATAGGCTGCCCCACGGGAACGACTTGCGCTGCTGGAAGTAACACTTGCCATACTTGATAGGGGTGGCGACGACTCTGGGGGTGGAAGCGGAGGTGTTGGTGTCTGAGGCTGAGACTCTGGAAATTGTGAATACTTCTCAATCGTTTGATTGTTCTTGTTTCTACACGCCAAGATATCGTCATTGCGTAATGGGGGTATGTATAGTGTTCAGCAAACAATCTGAAAATTATATAGTACTTGGATACAAAAGTGGGAAGAGAATCGATGTTAAGGATAGCTTGGTTCTCGCATCGTGGGCCGTAGACCAACTGCCAGCGTAGACTCGCGAAGCAACCATCAAATGTCGTACTGGAAAAGGTGACCATCATTGAGAGCACATGGCGTTCAATCGGCGCATACCTGAATTATCCGTGAAACTGGCAACCCTCCTGCTACAATGATGTCATTAATGGTTTATTCCCGGGTCATCAACCTAAGCGACGACCCACCAATCTCCATCGGCGCATCCGGAAAACTGAGATGCTTCAGGCTAAAGACCGCCGCAACGACCCGAGGCGCGAGCTGTGTCTCGTTTCAAAAAACGTTTCGTCGAGCACCAGAGCGCAAGTAGCATACCTTGGTGAATACACCCTGTGACATGAGGCTATGCAAAAAAAGCAAAATGAACACTCCCAGATGACGGTCACAAAGCGTGGTTCTTACCCTCTTTGCTCACGAATGTCGACTTGATGATTTCCAACAACCACAAACGCGGGCGGCCAAGGCTGTATGTGTGAGATCAGAACGAGGCTCCCGAGATGAAATAGTTGGCATACTCCGTTTTGAATCTGCCAAACGAACAAAAAATTAGAACAAACACAAAGTTTTCGTTGATTGACAGCTTACATCCTGACCGCCGGCTGCTCTGCGGTAAGTTTCGGGTATCAAACGAAAAGTGGTCAGACTTACTCAATGCGCGAGTGATGAGCCCCATCAACGCCTGATCTGTGCTGTCCCCTGGTGCAGCAGTGCTCAACTGAGTCAAATTCTGCAACTCATCCTTGCGGCTAGGATCGGCATAATAATCTACCACAGACGCGATGGCTGCAGAGAATAATAAGGCAGAGGGTACCGTCTCAGCAAACATGTCGTATGCGACGGATTCCGTGCTAGCGCGTTTGTTACTCGCAAGGACCCTGGAAATGACTCGGCCATTGTGCACGTTATTTGTGACGAACAATGCCCTCAGCATGTCAGCGACAGCACTGAGAGAGATCTGCTTCAGAGTTAGCATGCAACATTCACCTCTGTGATACAGTGTGGTGCGTACTGTGCTTCGCTTCAATCGGTCGCTGACGTGGACCACGATTTCATTCGTAGCCTTCAGTGCTGCCTGATACTGGTTCCAGTCATGAACCGGGTCATCGTTGAGGTACACATATCTAACAAAATTAACAACAGTTCTCCGTATCAAATTTGACTTCTTACCTGGTCACGTCAGCAAACAAGTCGTGCCACTGTGTTACCGAATGTCCTCCCAACACACTGTCGAACGTTGTGATAGGCAAGCCAAGCTAACCCAAATGTCAACGATACCATCGGAGTTGTTAACACTGGGGCATACCACGAGGTTTGCGGCCCAATAGATAGGCAACCTGTTGATGACATCTTTGACGATGTCAACGACCTTGGTATTTGGACTCGCGGATATGGACGCTTTCTCCACTAGCATGCTGAACATTTTCGTGATAGATGCGACAGGGGAAGTCTCCTCCACGATAATTTTCTGCACCTAGTTTGGCGTTCTGTTCATCTGCTTACATCCAACGACAGCGAAGTGGTACTTGCCTCGATCGAAGCCGCGTCGACACCTTTGGTCAGCCTCACCGCACGTCTCTTGTACAATGTATTTAGCTGGCGATCGTTGTCTCCTGGTCGCTCAAAATCGTAGTACGAGACGTTGGCCGTCTGAGCAGCAATACGAGGGCGCATGAAATCGGGTGTCATGAACGGAAAATGAGCGTAAATTGAAGTCGCAGGGTACTGGTCAGGCAAAAGTTGGAGCAAGAGTCTGCTGAGCATTCCTCCGTATGAACCATCGTCGGTGTTCCTCATACAGTGCTGGTAGCCCCAGGATGTCAAGTTGTATGCTAAGAAGGCATCAGAGACGGTGGATGAGATAGAAGAAAGTACCGACGAGTATAATCCACAGTCAAAAATCGATCTCCACGAGTCAAGCACACCGCGTCGGCCAAGATCGCACGTGAGATAGTGAATCCGGGACACAACCCGGCGCCTGGAATGGGCGGCTTTGTCTCTTCCGCTTGCATGCCCACCTGCAATCAGCGATGAGCACCAGCCTTCCCCGGAGGATAATACACGGACATGAAGTTCTAAATTATCCACGTGTCCATAGAGCTCTTCTGCTGCAGACTGTGGCTAGTCAAGTAGGCGGTGACCAACGAAAAGAAACAATCTTACATAGATGGCTGGATCCGGGTTCCATTCTTTGAAGGACGTGTATGCTAAGAGAACAGTGAACAAACGGATGGTACTACAACCCGGAAGACCTACGTCTCAAACCCATGAATTGACGAAATTCGTTGAGCTGTGGGTATTTAGCAAACTGCACATTAATCATCACATGATACTGGTTGCTTACCGTGCAAACTCCCCATTTCCTTGCCTGTTGGATCGACAAGATCTCTACCAACCTCATCACGGGGGGACATCCTCTAGCACGGAACGCACCAGCCCGACCCTCAGTTGCGTCTTGGAGTATCCGGGCCAGGTCTTGGTCTGAAAAACGACCATCAGGGCCTCGTTGCAATCTAGTACCAAAGAATCAGGAAACGAGAATCGGGACATGGGTTGTTAGAACATACCCGCCAAATGTCCAGGTCTTGACGGGACCCGATGGCACGACCTTCTCTCGAACCACCTTTCTGAACTCCTCGATCGTAACCTACGTGAAAATGTATCGAGTTGAGGAGAGTGTACGCGACGAGAACAGCATACCGTTTCCGGGTCTCTATTGTCAAACAGTGTTTCAAACGTTTGATTTAGCCACTTTTCATCGTGTTCACTGATGGCAGCATGCCAACGATAGAGCAAGTTGAACTCCACGGAGACCACGTTTCCCTCCCCTCTGGGTGATACTTCGTGATCAGCTTCGCGATATGGCTGTTGGCCGAGGGCATGGTTATCAATGATTACCGTGGTAGAGTTTCAACTTACTGAGAGCGGGTCAAGGCGCCATGGCAGGGCGTCTCTCTCAAGCCCCAAAATGGCACCGACATAATCTGCAAGTATGGTCTGCATGAAGAACGCAGTATTGACCAACCTCGCTCTATCGAATATCTCGTCGTCTTGTGCAAGTAAAGCAGCCCTCTCGCCGGGCGGCGGCCAGGTAAACGAACCGTTCTCGTTGATATTTAATATTTTCTGCGCAATAAACTGTCGCAATATTCAGCGGGGATACGCGACGAGAATGGAGTAGTAGGCGCACGTTGTGATGGCGACTGAAGAGCACAGCAAGCGCGCAGACAGAAGGTGGCATGGAAAGTAGACGGTTATCCGCGAATGCGTCTTCCCAAATCTTCCCGGTACCATCTTTTTTCCGCATGCTTTCCACTTTCTCCTTGTTACTCCCGTACACGATACTCAAATCAAGATAGCTGCTGGCGTCGTTGATTGTCCAGTCCGACGGATTCGTGTTGAAGACGCTGTGGATGATAAGATTTGCGAATGAGAAGAACAAACTCGAAATGCCACCGGGGTGGGGAGCAAAGTTGTCATTGTCCCGACGTAGGAGACGCTCAAACAGAATGCCTGGGTCGGGAAGAGATGCAATTGCCCGTGTATGTGTGGAGGGAACAGTTCGAGCATAGGGTTGGCCGGCCTGTCCGAGGGACGGGACAAGGACGTTGTAGTTGGATCCATCCGCACTGCGGAACGCGTACGACACAGACCGTTCTTGAACTGCGGTGGATGAGACAGCGCGGAAAGTGGAAAGGAACCCTGTTGGAGGATGGGGCAGGTCCTTGTACACTGACGCAAATGTAATGACATTTCCGAAGATGGCAAGATCGGTAACTTACATAAACTGATGATGTACTGTTGTAGCACTTTGGCAAAATGCGAGTCGTCGGGGAGGCGTGCCATCAGCATCAATACGTCCTCGAGCTACATAGCGTGATGAGCCCAGTGAATACAACATTATATGGAGTACGTGCAAGAAACTTTCTGTCATCGATTGTGCCATGGAGGTGTTCTATAGCATCCACGAACGCTGGCTACGCGGTGTAGGAGTGTGGCAAAAGTAATCAGATAAGCGCGGAATCGGCGGCAGAAAGACACACCAATTCCTTAAGAGTGAGAGGCAGACCACGATGAGCGATTTGCTCTAGGTCACGGAGAAGCGTGCCAGGGAAATGTTCCGTCGAAGTGGCATTGCTTGAGCGGGGTTGCGCTCGAGATAGTAGCAACTGCAGCGCGCCCTGCATTCGGCGAGAACCGTTAGATTGCGGATACTGCATCGTCACGGTGGGAGCGAGTCGGAGAAGTGGTGGAACAAGGATAGTCCTGAAGAAAGGTTGAAGAACTTTGTGCGCACGATATCACTTTCGAGTGGGTGCCAATGTGACGCAATTGGCATTCTCTGCCAAGAGTCAGCATCCTTATTATATTGCGGGAACTCTGCTCGCAGCACAAGGTCACCGACCGCATCGGTGAGAAATAGTTGGCCCGTCCCTGTGTTTTCAGCTATACTTAGGGTCAGGTACTATCATTTAATTGCCTTTAGAGAGTAACCAGCATGTCTGATAGAGGTTTTCAAATCGAGTCTGAGAGAAAGCGTTACGAAATAATACAGCCTCACTGACTCGATGAGCCTAGCCAGTGACTACGGAATGATGAGGGCACGAATCGACTGGGCGCTGCCAGTGCAGTTTCTGAGCCTGAAACTTCTCAGATGAGGTTATGTATGCGGTGTCACTCACAGCCTATACTGGTGGTTGGTGAGATCTTGAGACCCAACGGCGCCACTGGACGGCGGGGGAACACTGCCGGACAGCTCAAGTTACGGCGTTTCGTTCCATTTTCCGCTGACAGATCTCGGAGCACCGGCGTGACCGATCTAAACTCCGCTGAATTACATAATGTCTGGTCGACCACTCCGGCGAGTCGACTACTGCCCGCCGCTGCTGCGCGCGGCGCCCTCGCCAACCACTAAATTAGTGCTAGCAGTGCCCCCCACACGAGCGGTATCGACGCGGCGCTGTTGTCGTCTCGTTGTTTCCATCGCCCCGCTCCATCCCCAGCGTGTCTACTCAGGAAGTGGTGAGACGTACTAGGGTGGCCGCCGATCTGTCGAGCTGTCTTGTAACGTGACGCCTTCACTGGCAAGACAGTTTTCTGAGCACAGGCTGGTAAGCGACGGAATTACCTCACAATTTCCATATTAGAAGCGAACCATTCCACTTTGTGCGCAGATTTTGGTTGACTGATTCAGAGCCACAATACTAGTATGGTGGCACTCCGGGGCGGTGGCGGCGGTGGCGGCGGCATGG
Source organism: Tylopilus intermedius (assembly GCA_038091255.1). NCBI lineage: Eukaryota > Fungi > Basidiomycota > Agaricomycetes > Boletales > Boletaceae > Tylopilus > Tylopilus intermedius. Next base: position 8,925 of record JBBPOD010000466.1, on the reverse strand, counting down.
GCTGCTCTTCTCCACATTGTATCCTTGTCGATGTCGCGTCGCGTGGCGAGATGGGGGGGCAGCCATATGCACAGTGCTTATGTGGCGGCATGCGTTGATTGGTGGGCTCGGGCGACGCGCGATACCACGACTGCAGGGTTGTCGTCGCTGTCGCCATCAAGGGATGAGACTCATGAGAGAGGTGGCAGCGGCCGTGCGAGCGTGCCGTAGTGGTGCCGTCCTCCGTCCTCGTGCTCAGCACTACCTCAGCGCTCAACTCCTGCGGGTCACTGGTGATAATGCATAACACCACTCGGACCTTGATCCTGCTATGGTAGCGCCGTCAGCGTCCCGTTTTTCATCGACGACACCTCGAGCGCGAACAGTTAACTTGCCAGTGAACATCATCCTGTTTTGCCCGTAGGCACCGATGTTTTTTCTTGATATGCGAACGAGGAATTTGACATTTTCCATGAAAGAGTATAGCTCCACCCTGTATCAGCTCGAAAGGAGAAGATCTGAGCTACACTGCTAAGCTTTGGTCAAAGGATTCCTCACCTTCCAGGTGAAATCCTGGCAATCATATCCATCTATTGCGCTCATGACTACTACTCTAAACTCCTCGGTCTACCTGGAGCTACGTTTTCTTCACATCGCCACGCTGGACAGAATAATTACTGGCCAGATCGAAGCAGGCACCATTGGAGATACATGTCATAACATTTCGTCCTCATAGATCAGATTTGGCTTCGCTAGAGAAACTGTTGGCACACGTGTGACGGAGTGGTCAAAATCCGAAGGAACTTTCACACCCTTCGATGAAAGATCAAGTTACCGCATCTTTCTCGACCCTTCTCATCTGCGATCTGCATTTGAAGGTCATGAAAGTCTTGCCTTTATTGGATTATTTGCATATTCCACCAAACACAGAAGTCAAGCTATGCTAGCGCTGTCGTTCTGAAAAATACGGTCCCGAGGCCTTTTGTAAAACATTCGGCTCTCCTCGGTACAACTTGATTCGACGATTCGTTCGTTGTCCATCGAACCTCAAGGCTCCAGACTCACCACAAATCGTTTGCAGTGCATTGGAACGTAATCACTTTCTACGGAATGTCGGCATATTCAACACAGCTTGGGATCGTAACATGCTTTTGTAGATTAACCTTTACCGTGACCGGCCTGACCAATCTGAAATCGCAGTGGAGCGCATTGTCAGCGAAATTTGTGGCTTCCACCCTGCAACGTGTTCAGAGGCTCCACGACGATGAACCCCCACTTTCGTTGGACTTCTGGAAATAAATATCTTCTGGGTCGGTTTCAAGGTCTACGATCCAAGCTACGCGCGGGAAAGATGCCAAAGCTAGCTTCCTCACTCTGTCCCTTTGATCGGACAGAAAACCTCGCCAGTTATGCAGATGATGACTTAAAGACTACGTGCGTACCAGCATTAGAACAGTCGGAAGTGGAGAAGATCGAATTCGCAGCGGAGCCACAGGCTCAAATCCCGGCAGGGCGAGGATTATTCTGGTGTTGTCTGTCCTCTCAGGGACGCTCTTTCCGCACGCAAAGATCCTCCAGTTCGACTCGTAATGATTGAATGTGACGAGTGTCCAGCCGGCAACTATCAATTTCGAGCAATACATCTATAATATTGGTAAGTAGATAGTTCAATTATGTCACGCACTAGTATCGTTTACATCCCTTCACACGTGTGAAGCCCCGGGCCAGTCAGTCAGTAACTCACTCAGTACCGAGTAAGCTCAAAGCTGGGAGTGACTGCGTTGCTCGACATACGACCTGAAACTCCTCAAATGATAATTCTTGGATGTCAAGCGAGGGCCGGAGGAAGCCAAGATAAACTTGTGTCGTTGCTTCGCTGGCAAGGGGAGTTTGGTGCTCGGATCACGGACTATATACCACCCGTAGACTTGCAAGGCGACCATCAAATGTCGTGCTGGAAATGATGAGCCGATCATGAAGGCAGATGGCGTTCAGTCGGCGCGTACCTGAATTATGTTGAAACCAGAAACCCTCCTGCTACGTTTCCAGACGCACAGATGGAGTTTGGTGGGTTGTCATGAGCATGACACTTTGGAACACAGGATTGGTGACATCGCTGTTTCAAACCAAAGACCGCCGCGACGACCGAGGCACAAGCCGTGTCGGAGTCGTATTTTAAGGACGTTCCATCGAGAACGCGAGTAGCACACCTTGCCGAGTACGTCCTGTGACACGAGGCTGCGCGAGGGCAGTGGAATAAACGATCTCGGACGACGGTCCCCAGGCATGAATCTTACCCTCTTTGCTCAAGAATGCCAACTCGATGGTTCCCAACAACGTTCAACACGCTGTATTTGTGAGATCGAAACGAGGAATCATACTCCACATTGAACCTGCCCGATAAACAAAGAGCTAGGAAGATGCCTTCCTTCCACGACCCCACGAGCTGCTCCTCGGTCAGTTTCGAGTAGAAAACAAATTAGCTAGAACTTACTTAGTGCTCGAGCTTCATCAACGCATGACCCGTACTATCCACCGCGGCAACGGTGCTTAGTTGGATCCAATCGGCAATTCGTCCTTCCAGCCAGGATCAGCGTAATAATCTACCACAGAGGCGATGGGTGTCGAAAAAAACGGAACGGAGGGTAACATCTCAGCAAAGATGCTATGTGCGATGGTCTGAATAGTAGAGTGTCTTGCACTCGCCGGGACACTGGAAATGACTCTATCGTTTTGCGCGTTGCTTGTGGCAAGCGATGTCATCAGTATATTGGCAGTAACACCGGGAGAGATCTATTGCGGGTGAGTACCCAGCGTTCGCAGTTTCTTGATAGAGGGTGATGCATACAGTCCCATCGTTGAGTCGCTTTAGTCTCAACCGTGACCTTTAGCTCGGTCTGGTACAGGGCCAAGTCATGAACTTGATCGTCGTTGGGGCACATATACCTAGGCTCCATCTCTAAAAGTGGCTCAACTTCTGGTCACATCGGTAAACAGTCCATACCACTGTGTCACGGAATGTCCTCCCAACACACAGTCGAACATTGTGATAGGGAGCCGGTTGATGATATCCTTGACGACGCCGACGACCTTGGAATTAGCGCTGGCGGTTATGGACGCCTTCTCCGCCAATACTGGATTGCCGCGGTGTTAGTGGGAGCGAGCGCACAGCGCCTTCGCTTGTAAGAGAAGCTGCAGAGGCGGGCTAGTGAGTATTGAGCGACAAACGCTTGGGGTCGGCTGGAAGTTCTGAGTATATGCGGTGTCGGTTGCAGCCTTGTGGGCAGGAGGCCAAATTCGAACAGTGTAATCCTTAAAGTGACGTAAGAGAGTAACTGCAGATCGCTTCCTCGCTTCACCAATCAAGTACTCAAACCCGGCGTGACGAGGGCGGAGATTAGTACACCTTGTCATTTAATTCACGAACGACCGTCTCCTTGCTTTCATCACCTTTGGATAGTCAGAAACGACCATTCTTGTCGGCAGGTTCATGATCGCGGTCACAATCGCATCTCCATTCAGGAAGAGAAGCCTGCGAGACCCGGCCTCAGGAAAGGCAGCATACACAATCGCGGGCAGGAGTCCCATAGTAATGACAGTCATTAGGATACGTACAGAATGTCCATCAGAGTCGTCAGGAATGAATGAGATAGCGATAGATTCTACATGACTACACAACACGAATTTTGCTACGCGACGCTGATTAGTCGAACAGGCGAGACGATAGGGAATGGGGTACAAACCTTCTTCGCCGTCTTATAGAACATCTTGGTCTGCGAAGACAGCGCATTAGAACGTTCGACTAGATTATCGAGCTTCTCGCCGCGCTGAAGGACAGACTCGATCGTCTTGTGCTGAAAGGCTGTCGTCAGAGAGCTTAGGGTCCCGATTCACTCGGAAAAGCGCACCAGAACGATCTTTGTCTCGTCTAGTTCCTGTTGGACTCTCATGATGGTATCCGCTTGCCGAGGGTCCTGATACTTGGTGAGGTATGTCTGGATATCGGGGAACGATATCGCCGAAGGGTTGGAGAAGGCAGATTGAGGGACTTTGGCAGTGAATTCATCCAGAATTTTGGTCAAGAGGGAGAACGCAGGCCGAACGGGGTACTCCTGGTCGGTTATGATCACGGCTGGGACGACATGTAGCGTAAGTGAGTGTGCGTAAGACAAGGAAGCCGACTCTGACCTGCAAGCTGTTCAGCTCCGCCACGGTTGTATACGTGGGCCGTGTGGTTGTTCTCCTGCACACTCTGACGTTGACCTTGTGCAGTCCTATCGACGACGGTCTTTGTGAAGAATGTTAGGAACTCGTTGATGGAGCCTCGCTGGTAGAACGAGAAGCTCGAGGCGTCTGATGCTGTGCTGAGGACCGTGCATGGTGATCCCGGTAGTGCAAGGACGATGGAGACGGAGAAGATCTTCATGGTGGTTGTAAGTTGAAGAGAGTCTAAGACGTAAACAAAACGGTCGCGTGTCGGTTGGCAACTGCCAAATGCGCTGCAGACGCCAGCTATGTCTTTGGCTGCGGCTGGTCTGTGGATAGCCTCGCTCTGGCTCGTCGTCTACGCCGTGAAATACTCGACAAGACGTCCAAAGTCTCTTTTACCGCTCTCGTACGCGCGCAGACCGACCACCGAGGTCACGGTAAAGCATCTGAACTTGTGTCTCAAGACCGACGCCTTCAATGCCTTTCACGACGAGCTGGCCACCTCGCTGTCTCCAGAAAGGTCCCGGATCTTGCGATATTTCCTTCTGCGATGGTACGATCTAGGCAGCATCGTCGGTGTTGTTGGGATGCTGGTCGGGTTCTACGTGCTCTTCGTTACCGCCGCGTCCTTGTCCTCTGATCTCTTGCGTACGGGACGGGACGTTCACCACGGCTCCAGCACGCTCGCGAAACGGGGGATAGACTACATTTCCGGTGCTACTTCAGTCGCTACACCAGTCGTTACACCTGCATCCGATGCGATGAGGGTCAACCCTATTGTAGGTCTTCCTGTGGTCCAACGGCGAGCACGGGCTCAATCTCATCAGATACCAGGATTGACTGTCCCTCTCGGTCATTTACCGTTGATTCTCATGGCTCTGACCATCAGTCAAATCGTCCACGAAGCCGGGCATGCCGTCACTGCAGCACTGTAGGGATTGACCCATTGTCAGGGTGGTATTCAACTGATACCCCAGACAGCCACCGCATACCTATACTTTCCTGTGGTATCGCCCTCACGTTTATTTTGCCTTCCGCGTTCGTCACTCTCCCTGTTGTCCGACTGGAGAAGTTGCCCCCACGGGACCGCTTGCAAATCGCGTCCAGCGGGTGCTTCCACAACTTTGTGTTCTCGTGCTTGTTGTTAGCCACGGCTTGGTCAAACTTTCTACCCACCTGGGTCCTCTTCCAGGATATCTCTGCACTAGGAAAGGTCGTGGTTGATGTTGAATACGTCAGTTTACCCTCTTTTTGATCGGTCCGAGTGCTGAGTGGCTGTAGGACTCGCCATTGTCTGCGCATCTCCCCGTTGGTACGATAATCGTTAGCATAGATGATTTCCCAATGGCTTCTGTGTCGTCTGATCCTTGGGATCACTATCTGCTTTCTCCTTCCTCCGGCTCTCTTCGAGGCTGGTGTACCAATAAATCTCTTTTAGACAAGGCATTTAGTGAGTGCGCCAAATACCTCGTGGGGCTCGCTGATTCTCATTATATACGATAGCCCGGGAATGTACTAGCATTGGTTTATCCTCCTGTTTTGTATCCAAGGACGATGAAACAAGACAGTATGCACTAGATGCTATCCAGGTATTCACAGACAATCCGGTACGGTGCAACTCTTCCACAGAATGCGCCTCAATGTTGTCCTGCGTCCTCCCACGCCCTGATCAGCAGCTTGTCCGGATATCGGTCCTGAGGAACCACGGTGCCACGATCTTGGAGGATACGGTCGTTTGGAAGGGTCCAAAGGAGGAGATATGGGAACAAGGTACGCGATTGCATGTTGAATCGTTGTCAACACGTCAAGACGATCTCTTATAGTACAAGTCGGACACTTGCGTCCGCGGTTTTCGTTCGTGTCCTACAAGCTTCCCAAAGTCGCTTCTGCCTTCTTCGAGTACGTGGGTTCGACGTGGCTCACTGGACAGAATCTTGACGCGATTGCATGACAGATATATGAAGATTGCAAATCTTTCCTTGTATCTCGTGAACATGCTCCCGATCAGCCCGCTGGATGGACACCAATCACTCGTTGCTTTGTTACACCTTTTCTTTGGCCGGGTTAGTGATGGCTTGGAGAGTATTGATCTTGAGGCTCTCAATGACTCCGCGCGGTTTGGTCGGGAGGGAAGGGTACAAAGAGCATGCAAAGCGTTCCTCAGTTTCTTAGCACTCCTCCTGGTAGCGCTATGTGGGCTCTTGGGTACCATACGATGGACCACAACATGATCTGACACATTTTGGAGTAATTTGCATTCGTAAGGCTTTACCTTCAAGCTGGACGGCCGGCCGAAGGGAATGCCAGCGTCCATAGTCCAATAATATGGCATCTGGCAAAACAGTGTACGACCCTCGGGCAAACATGGGATGCGAATTTTGGATCAAGTCTTCATGGTGTGATGCGCGCATATACACATGGATGGATGGACATACAAAGCATGATCTGAGTGCAGTTGTGCATTCCAAAGGGTTCTATCCCTCCATGCGCTCCTCCCGAACCGCTGGCAGAAAAGCCCAAACCGCCGCGCGACGGGGTCTTTTCTACTTCTTTTTCTTTGTTGGCTGAGACAAGTCCACGACGTTCAAGCCTGGAATGAGAACTCGTGTCAACCCCACGCGCCGGTCCTAGAGCACACACACACACACGGCGACGTACCTGGAGGAAGGCTCTGCTTGAGCTTTTCAGCCTTGTCTGGGTCATCGATGGAGAGGGTGTAGAGATATCTCGAGCACCGCAGTTTGAACTTGGTCTGAGCCTTGCCGGCGGCCTTTTTTGCAGCGACCTTTTTTATCCGGGCCTCTGCGAGGAGGAAAGGATGAGCGTGTGCTCGGGTGTGTGCAGCAACACTTACGGGTCGCATCTTTCCGCCGGGCGATTTCGATGAATTGTTTGATATCCCGGATTTCCTTGGGCTGTGAGCAACGTCAATATATAGCCATATGAATCACGCATAAATGTTATATACCATGGCGAACGATGTTTGAGTGTATCCTTGGTGTCCTATCTTCGACGGTACCCTGACGAGTTGGTGGACGAGTGGCTGAACTCTAAACTACTAGTTTTACGGGAGATGCCGGGCCTAATTCACACCAGATGAGGCACACTTGAATCGTGTTGGCCCAACTGACGAGATACGGAGAAAACCTGGATTGCAAGGTATATCAATCCTACAGGTAATCAGGGGGTATAAATGGAAAAGGCTACAAAGCTCTAATAAATACATCATGTCGCGTACCAAGTGACAAAGCAGTGTGAGTCAGCAAAGAATATAGATGATAATGTTGGTCATCGTCATGACGGCTTATGCCTGCGTGGGGATCCAACAGAGGAGGCCCCGGATGCGTTAGTGGAATCGCTAATCACAGAAGAGGATGGTCGGTGGATACGACTCCGGAGCCGTTCCACTTCACGCTCGAGGCTATATTGACAACAGCGTGAACACCAAGGATCACATCAATGGGTAGTGACATACGTCAAGGTGCTTTGTTTGGCTTCGGCAGCTTGCAGTTCAAGTCGACGGTTGGCGCGAACCAATTCACTTTCAGAGCATTGCTGTACCGATGGCGTTCAGCGAGCGAGATTGATGCAAATAGAGTCGACCCACCGCTTCATCTAGTTTTTGACGGAGGGACTGGATCTGGGACTCGGAAGCCTTCCGGTCTTCCTCGAATTTCAAACGATGGCGTTCGCTCTCTTGAAGTTGTAGCTGCAGATCTCTGACAGCTTTGTCGGACGAACGAAGCGGCGTGCTGTGTCTCTTATCGTTGCTAGCCTGGTTGAGTTGCGAAGTAAGTTCTTCGACGCGAGCTTGTAATTGGCGAACAATCGCATTCGGCTGAGGAGTGTTGGCATACGATTTCGTTTCCAGATCCACGATCCGGACGTTGAGATCTTTGACTTGCTTTTCCAACTGTGCCTGCGGGGGAGTGAGACAAACGGTTATCAAGCAGAGAGAGGTTGTCGGACATTTTCTCTGTCCAGCTCTGTGTTTTCCATACGGATTTTGTCGAGTTCCAACTGGCTCTCTGCAGCGTGGGCTTCTGCAGCCTTCATGCGGCCAAAGGCCATAGAAACACGGTCTTCTTGCTCTTCCAGAGAGCGTTCAAGATCCTGCTTCTCCAGCTGGAGTTTCTGCAACTCCCGGTCTGATGTTACCTTAGTAGCATCGATATGGTCAAGTTTGATGCCCTCCAACTCCGCTTGCAATGAACGCCTTGCTTTTTGGAGCATCGCGCGATCTGCTTCTGCATCATTGAGAACGCTCCTGAGCTCACGAACTTGGGAGTGAAGAGAAACGATTTGGGCTTGCTGGTCAGATTGCGCCGCGGTTGAGGTCTCGTACGCCTTCGTCAAGTCTGCGATCTTGGTGTCCATGCGCTCTTTCTCCCTCTTCCATGCGCTGCCGTTGTAAACTTCCTCGTCGAACCGTAACTGCAGGTCTTCGTAGTCCGACTGGATCTTGCGGTTATCCTCACGAAGCCGAGTCATGGTGTCACGTTGGGATTGCAGCTCTAAAAGATGATGAGGATCCGAGTAAGAAAGAACGAGCAAACTATACCTTCGCTGAGCTGGGCAAGCTCGGCTGAAAACAGATAAGTATCTTGTTACTTGGTCATAAAAGAACGGTTACCTTGGTACTTCTTCCGAGTCTGATCGCTAGTGAAGTCACGCTCGGCAAGATCCTTTTGATGCTGGAGACGTTCGTCTTGAAGTTGCTGGGCTAGACGTCGCCTG